>JAJJHY010000576.1:0-37870 GCA_021224005.1 Drosophila setifemur
AATGTATATACACTCCTTTAATAAATTTAAAATCAATACGAATTTCAAGCCATTTTATTCCCCATACAAAAAAACATATGTCAATATATATTATATAAAACAAGTAACAAGTAAATTTGGTTTAAGCAAAATAAATCAAAATCATGCTGATCAAGAATATATATACTTTGTGGGATCTGCCACGCCTTCTTCTGCCTGTAACATACATTTGTACACACTTAATATACCCTTTAACCTTCGGGTACAGAGTCTAAAAAAACACTTTAATTGATTTCCACACCATTGATGGAACATTTGAAAAATGTTTCTCTCAGTGTCACCGCAACGTGACCCTGCCCCTGGGCTTCCACTCGGTTAATTGGCATGCGGAGCTGCGCTACAAGAGAAGCGGCTCCCGGCAGGATGTGGATGCTGCAGGGATGCCCCTCTATCCCCGCCGCGGCCAGGGAACCGGAGAGTCGCTGGGCCTCTCGCTGACCCTCGACGTCCAGGCGGACGCCTACTACTGCTTCTCGTCCAGCAGCATCGGCTTCAAGATCGCCCTGCACAGCCCCCACTGTGCACGGTGGGGAAGCGGGACTGCGTGGAGCTGGTGCGTCTGCGGATCGAGGCCGTCGAGTCCTGCCTGGAGGAGTGCCTACCCTCGTGCTTCCACCTCTCCTTCAGCACCACGGCCTACTCCACGAAGATCTCCCACGACGGCTTCGAGCAGGCGCATCCCAATGGCCGCTGGAACTTCTCCGACTCCTATGTGGAGCGCAGTGTGGCGGTGGTTAATATGTACTTCAAGGATCCCACATTCAGGGCCAACAAGCAAACCGAGTTCATCGGACTCTCCGATTTCCTATGTGAGTGCAAATAGCTATAGAATCATATTTCGGCTTAACTTAATTCAATTTGCTGCTTAATTCTTTTTCAAAAACTAATTATAATACAAATCAAACTAAGTAATTTCCTTTCCGATATTTTGCTTATATAATTCATATTTAGAAAACTCATTTCATTATTTAGTTAACCTATATTTAATATATATTTAACATCGATCGATCCCTTGCAGCGGCAGTTGGCGGCCTGATGGGCTTGTTCTTGGGCTTCAGCTTTCTCTCCATAGCCGAGTGCTTCTACTTCGCCCTCATTCGACCTTGCCGCACTTGCTCGGAACTCAGGCAGCTGCAGCAGAAGGAGCAGCAGGAGGAGCCGCAGAAGGAGCCGCAGAAGGAGCCGCAGGTGATGATCCCCCAAAGATTGGATTGCCAGGAAAGATCAAATACGTTTCGCCAGCGAATTGGTTTCAGGCCGAGATGGCCCATCAGCAGCCCCAGAGGCTCCACTTTAATCCGGCTTAAACTAGCTAATCTAGATGAGCTCCCAGTACTTGGTGAGGAAATCGTTCTTGGGCAGCGCCAAACTTGTGAGTTCCTCGTAGCTCAGCGCGAATTGCTTCGCCTTCGTCTGGAATTCGTCGTCAAATATCTGAAAAGGGAAATTATGGAATCAATAAAAATAACAGATGCTCCCCCCCTAAACCCGTTTTGTTATTCAAGGGCATTCCGCAGGGTCCGCTTACATTTGACTCCTTCCTTTTCAGCAGTGGTCCCAGATCGAACTCCATGATGGGCAGCGAAGAATTAATGAATCGAGCAGCATTGGCCACCTCGGGCACGGCGTGCTTCTGCAGCAGGGCGATTTCCCACAGCGAACTGTTGATGGCCTCCGACTTGACCGGGTCCGATGCGGTTTCATCGTAGGGATCGCTGATCTCGTCCGTCTTGTGACTGCCGCGGATCAGCTTCTGCAGGCCAGTGTGCCGCAGCAGCAGATTGCAAACGAAGCGAATCAATCATAATCACGGCATCCTCGATGGGCGATCGCTTCACGAAGGCCGCCACCAGATTCTCCGGCAAGTGCGTGGAGGTGAGGAAGGTGTCGGCCAGGTAGATGGCGGACTGTCGGATAAAAACTGTTTAACTTTTAAATCAATGTAAATCAATTGTAATTGTACAATTTAATCATTGTTTGATTTTTTCCTTTTTATTTGGCGCCCTTAAAGAGTTTATTTATCGTTTTGTGCCTTCAAATTAACAAAAAAAAATCATGTATTTAATTCCTTTTTTAATGCTGAAAGTTTTTTTAAGAAATCCTTAAATCTCTCCACCCAAATTTAGCAGAACATTTTCAAACACCACTGGGTAAACATCACCATAATTTAAATTTTACAAGTATAATTTATAATAAAACAAACACAATGCACGAAAATACTTTTCTCAACTTCGGAAATGGAGATCGAGAAGCTCCAAATGAAGATCAAGATGAGCTGGATGACTTCGGGTGGGAGCTACGCATAATCCCGGATGACGAAGAGCTCGAGGAGCAGGAGTATCATGAGGAACAGGAAGAGCAAGAGGAGGATGATGAGGAGGAAGTGCAGGATGAGGAGGAGGTGGAGGAGGAGGTGGGGGAAGTGGAGGAGGTAAAGGAGGAGCTCCCACAGCCAGTGCTGGAAACCATGGTGTCTTCCATATCAGACGAACCAGAAGAACATACGTGGGCGCAGATGGAGATAAAAAAGATTCTGATACAATCAACAAACGATCAAATGAGCGAACACATGGTATCCGAGCGGAGGACGATGAGGACCAGGAGAAGGGCACTGTTGAAAGTCCTGCAACTAGAGGACATCCTAATGCGGCAGTTGGCGGCAGAGGAGCAAACGGCCAAGGACCAGTCGCTCGAAAATATTTTGAAGGATCATATGATATGGTTGGCAGAACAAATCGCTAAACTCAAGGGTGAAATCGAGCAACTTCGAGAATGTCGACGGGAGTACGAAGTTACACTGCCCTGCTTGGTCCTGGGGGGTAATGGTCTAATGGACTCCTGGCAATGCCTCCACGATGGCCCCCAAATCGTCAATCGGCACATACGTTTCATGAAGATGGCGGGGGTTTAACATGTTGTACAGCTTCTCGTACACATCCGGGTAGGTGATGTTCTGCTTCTGCATCAAAGTGAAGATGCCCTGGAGACCCAGCTAGGCAATGGGACCATCTGCGAGATTGTCAAATGAATTAGTATGCTTATTTTTATACCCTTGCAGAGGGTATTATAATTTTGACCAGAAGTTTGCAACGCAGAGAAGGAGACATTTCCGACCCTATAAAGTATATATATTCTTGATCAGCATCACCAGCCGAGTCGATCTAGCCATGTCCGTCTGTCTGTCCGTCTGTCGGTTGCTATGTAAACTAGTCCCTCAGTTTTAAAGCTATCGAGCTGAAACTTTACACCAACCCTTCAATCTGTTGCAGGTAGTATATAAGTCGGAACGGCCGGAATCGGAACACTACATCACATAGCTGCCATAGGAACGATTGGGAAAAAGTGTCATAAATTCGCCATTTTTTAAGATATATTGTTCATTTCTTGGTAAACTCTATTAAATAGCAACATATCCTGAAAGTTTCATCAAAATCGGACTACCATATCCTATAGCTGCCATATTAACGATAGGAAAAAATGGGTCATTGAGCATAACTCTGGTGTTTTTTAAGACAATTAATTCATTCTTGAGAAAAAAAGTTTTCATAGGCATTTAAGCCTTTTTAGAAATTTAAAAACAAAAGATCGGATCACTATATCCTATAGCTTCCATACAATCGATCGAACAGTTGAAAGGCAACTGGTCTGCAAGGGTATTCTAAGCTTCGGGTACCGAAGCTAGCCTTCCTTTCTTGTTGTGAATATATATATTGAAATATAAATAGTGGCTGGAGAATACCAACCGAACTGATGCAGCGATTCCATGAGGAAGTCGGTCAGCTGAATGGGATCCTCCAGGTGGTTGATCACTCGCTCCAGCAGAACCACTAGGATTTGGCGATGCAGCCTCTCGTCGACCCCGCTGCTGGCGAGGATGGTGGCCTGCCAGAGTTGGTTCAGTTTCTTCCGGTTCTGCTCGTAGCTGAAGCTCCTCGACTTCTCCTCCGGCTGCACATGGTACTTGAACAGTGACATATTAATAATAATAACAATTGCACATTATTGTATTATTATTATTATTATAAATAATTTTAACGACTTACCAAAAGATGAACGAATCCCTTGAGAACTTTGAGGTCAACTTTCGCAGAATTCAGCAGGGAGTTGGCCTTGGACTGGAGTTGCTTCTTGGCCAGAGGCTCCTCCAAGTCTTCGTCTGTAGTCGCAGCTGCTCGCTTCATCCTTGTTTTGGTTTATTTTGGCTAAACTAAATTAAATAACGCTCCGAAGCAATACAAAAACCAAATGAAAATATGCGGCGTGGCGTGGCGTTGCCAGCTAGTCGGGAAATGGTTGTGACAATTAATTCATTTCGAAGTCTCCAATTATTTGGTACAAAAATTTGAAATTGTTTTAAAGATCTCAAGAATTTTGTTTGATTTCATTTGTTGCTTATTTTATAACATAAGCTAAATAACGATTATTTGGGTTTGAAAAATATACAAATATATATATAGTGACATATTTACATGTTCAACTTCGTTCTAAGATATTAGAATACGCAGTGTGGGCTATTCCACACTCAAATCAATGTAAACGATCGAAATCCGAAGCGGGCAATCTCGCTATTAAATAACAAACGATCCTTGAATCCCATAAGTGGCGGTCTCACGTTGCAGCCCCACTATCAAATAGCCACCACCAATATCCCAGCGGGCGATCTCGCTTCCAAAAGTCTGTAAACCTAGGGCAATAGTATTAAGATTTTCAACTCATGAATTCAGTCTTGAGCAGAGATCTAATGAATAAAGAACAGAAAACTACACTCCTCGGTTTTATTGTACTCGGTTAGTCTTCAGCGTTGTCCAAAGTCTTTTGACGGGACATTTGTTCAACTCAGTATTATTAACTATTTAACTATATATGTATGTATAAATAAACACTAATTTGAAGAAATGGAGCGATTTTTGTTTGTATTTTATTAGTCACAAAAGTATTCTAAATACGTTTAAATCAATACATTTTTAAATTGATAACATAACAAAAAATAGTTATGTATTTATATACCAATTAGATAACAATAAATTAAATATGTAATATATTGAGTGCTTTTTATACCCTTGCAGAGGGTATTATAATTTTGACCAGAAGTTTGTAACGCATTGAAGGAGACATTTCCGACCCTATAAAGTATATATATTCTTGATCAGCATCACCAGCCGAGTCGATCTAGCCATGTCCGTCTGTCCGTCTGTCCGTCTGTCTGTCCGTCTGTCCGTCTGTCGGTTGCTATGTAAACTAGTCCCTCAGTTTTAAAGCTATCGGGCTGAAACTTTGCACCAACCCTTCAATCTGTTGCAGTTAGTATATAAGTCGGAACGGCCGGAATCGGAACACTACATCACATAGCTGCCATAGGAACGATTGGGAAAAAATGCCATAAATTCGCCATTTTTAAAGATATTTTATTTATTTCTTGGTAAACTCTATTGAATATTTATTTCAACATATCCTGAAAGTTTCATCTAAATCGGACCACTATATCCTATAGCTGCCATAGGAACGATAGGAGAAAATGGGTCATTGAGCATAACTCTGGTGTTTTTCAAGAAAATTAACTCATTCTTGAGAAATACAGTTTCCATAGACATAGAAGCCGTTTTAGAAAATAAAAATCTCAAGAATCGGATTACTATATCCTATAGCTGCCATACAAACGATCGAACGGTTTGAAAGAAACTGTTCTGCAAGGGTATTCTAAGCTTCGGGTACCGAAGCTAGCCTTCCTTTCTTGTTAAAATTTATATTGTTATCCCTTTATTGTAGTTGTGGGTAAAAACTATATAAAAATAAAGAGAAAACATCTGATGTTCAACTGTTACTCTTACAGATCAAATAAGGACTTAATTAAATTATTTACATGTATTGAAAATTCAAATTTCTGATTTTCAATCTTAAATTTTAAGCTCTCCAAAATGTAAATATTTTAGGACTCTCTGTTGAGGGTCATACTGTCTGATGTGACTTATCGACCAATCGATATATTGTGGCGCCAGAAATTCAAAATATCGCTAGCATACCAAAAAAATACAAAACATCAAAATAAATTATGTATTTTTTCGATTCGAGAGTAATGTGGTAGAACACTCCATACAAAATGAATGGAACTTAACTAAAAATAAAAAAATAGTTGACTCCTGAGTGATAAGTAGAAACCCCACCCACGTGCATTCATTTTCATTCATAAAGCAAAGTCGCTCAAGTTGAGTTTTCACTCATTTTGAGTTCGGCTTACGTTTCGGTCTCAACTCGGCTTTCGTTTTCGTCCTGCTGTCGGCTGTCGCGATTGCCGGCTTCGCTCGCTTTGTTTACAAATATTTCGGCTCCTTTGGGACTCTGCATGCTCGCCTGTTGATTCCTTTTTTTTTATAGGCCAAGAACCAGCAGCCAGCAGCTGCTTTTCACTTTCCATTCGGCCTCCCAACAATCACAATTTCAGTGGAAAAAGTGTTTTTCATTTTTAATGTACATTTGTATGTATGTACCTATATTAATATTACGTACTTTCCTTAATAGAATATTGTATTTCTGTTCAAAATCATTTTTACCACCTTTACATTTTTGGTGTCTCAAAAAATACTTGAATAAAATTTATATTTAAAATAATTTGTTAAACATTTTAGATATATACTTTATGTATATATACCTATAAATGTGTAATTCATCATCTAAAGAATATATTTAGTTAGCTATTTTATTATATGTTTTATATGTTTTGTTCACACATTTTAGCCTTACATATATTGCATTTTTAATTTATTGAAAAACTTAAAAACTAAGTGAATCTTCCCATAATTTGTATTTTTATTTGATGTCCAACTTGTTTTTTTCAGGATTCAGGGACCTCGGGCGACTCGAATGCTTTGAGTGCTTCCCACGGGGTGAAAAGGCAAAGGACTCGGCTTGAGTGACTCCCACGGAAGCGCCGAGGTGTATCCTTCGGGTCCATCGGATCCTTCGGCTTTCGGCATTCTGCGTCCTGTGTTTTGGTTTTCGCATCTGCCAACTTGGCGACGTTTCGTTAGCAAAGGCGCGTAGTTCGCATGCGAATGTCCTGGCCGACGGTTGTGCGGCGGACTCCAAAAAAAGGACTCCGCAACTGAAAAATAAAACTCAAAAAGTCGCAGTTCGAAATTGAAAGTTTTGAAGAGTGTAAACAGCATTTTTTTCTAATTTTTTAAAGTGTGCCATGAAACTACGAAAAAAGTAACGATTGAGAAATCCGTCACTCAAAACGAAATGCAAAATAACATGTTGAGTTCAAACGAAAAAAAATATGAACAGAAGTGAACGGGAAAAGTAATCGTTGTGTGAAAAACAACCGGCTGCGGTTTTTGGCTTCCGGTTTCCCAAAATATCGAAATCAAATTCATTTGTTTTCCTTTTAATTTACTGACCAACGCTGACCAACGTCTCAAAGGAAAATCAAGTATCAAGGTGAGTGTCAGTAGCTGCCCGCGGAAATTGATTCAAGAAACCGGTAATTGAATTAAGCCAGTCCGAAGAAGGCCCTAAACATTGGGATTACCGCCTCTTAATTGGGCCAGAAATCGTGTTTTTTTCCCATCTAATTAACTCGCACATCCGGAATCCAAGATCCGGAGCGGGTTTAAATTCAGCGGGCAGGCGGCTTTTGGTTAGCCATTTGTGATGGATGTGGCTTAAAGGATTTGCAGTTGACCTCCCAGGAAGGGAGATAATTTATAAAAAATCTAAAAAGGGATAGGGGAGCTCCAGCTGGAGTTGGCCATTGCCTGGTGGGAATCTCTCCAATCACTCGGAACAGTTGTTGCATCAACAAATATTGTCAATCAAAGTGGAAACGAAAGTGTTCTAGCAATTGTGAATAATTGTACTCTTGCAGGGGGTTCAAGCTAATATAAACAAAATCCAATATATTTAATGTGTTCTCCATTGAATATAAAGAATAGGCTGGGGAAACGTTGAATTAACACAAATTTAGGAACAATTTTACAAATTATTATTAATACATACAACAAAAATTAAGGGTTTACAAATTATTTTTTATTTTTTGTTTGTTTCCAGGAAGATGAATTTAATTATGTTCATAATTTCGGATAGTAATACATATAAAATTCAGAGTAAAGTAAACCAGAGTCGCGTCAATTCGGGCAAAATCAAGTGAAATAATTGCGCGCTTCAATTGGCAAATTGTCAAGTGGTGGGAAGCTATCATTTGGCATTTTGATTGATTGCAGGTCCTTAAAGGACCTTTAATTCTGGAACTTCTCCATGGAGATAAACATATGAGTTGAGCAACATTAAACAGAGTAATCATTGCAGTCAAATAGTTTTCTCTGTGTATTTAATTGGATTTCGAATAAAATAACAATTGCACATTAATTTTTGATTGTTTCGGGGGGTTTTTTTTTAATAAATTTAATTGGTCTAAATCTGTTGCAATATAATTTATAATTTTATATTTTATAATTTTAGTATCAATGATACTAAATTGATTTTCATGCTACGATTTAATTCTACGAAAAATAGTTGAACTAATTTAAATAAATTATATTCCACTACAAATACAAAGATTATTAAAAGTGAATAATGTTCATTTATTCCCTATATAGAAATATATTTAAAGCCATTTATTAATCCTAAAAAACAGAACAAAAGCCTCAAAGGGATGGATTTCTCAGTTTGAATTCGTTTCGAAGCGCAGAAGTAATTTTGGAAAAGTTTTCCATAATATTTGAACAAGAATTTAATGCTGCAGGCAAGGACAAGGCACACAATGCCTCCGCTACCCCCTCCCCTTCCCCCGGAACCCCCTTGGGTGGCCCCCCAAAAACATTGTTCGAGACCAAGATGCGGCATTAAAAATGAAAATGCGACTCAACTCAAAATTCTCTGTCTCTCGTAGCAGTAAAAATACCAAAACGCATAGTCATTGGGGGGCGGGCAGGGGTAGGGGAATGGGAATGGGGGCGTGGCTGGGTTATATGTAACTGAAACCATTTCCTGCGAGTTCTCGCCTCCGTCCAACCGATATCCTTTGTCCAGAGCTCCGGGATGGGCCTCATCTCTTCTCACTTCGAGCTCAACTAAGGTATGCAAAATGAACCATAAAGGGCAGTCAGTCAAGATGTTTTTGGAGTTCCTTTGAGAGTCCCCTTCCGGCCACGCTCCCTTTTGGTCTGCCCCCTTTCGGCCCCGCCTTTCGGCCCCAACCCCTTTCGAACTGATAAGCTCTTGACTCGGTTACTCCGGAGCAGTTGGTTCCACCCTTGGCCAAGTCAAAATTCATACTCATATTTCCCTTTTCCCCAAAGAAGGACACTCGGAATTCCTTCGTTTTGGCCGTGGAACATTTTCAGAAAGTTCACTTGTGCAAGTGAAATTCGAGCCTCTGCTAATCACAACACAACTCCAACTCCGAAATGCTTCCAAAAATCATTCCTCAAGCTGTGGAAAATAGTCGGAACTTCTCTCCAATTTCTAGAGAGAGGAAAACTAATCAAAACAACAANGCTTGAAAAATGTGCAGTGCAGGGCAGTGCAAAAATTCAAATACAAATTGTGGGGGCGGTGGGCGTGGCACCGACTTAAAAAAATAAACTCTAATTTACTCAGTATTAGAAGAATCTACACTGGTAATACGGTTCTTCTAGCTCTTACAGTTGCTGAGATCCGTGTGTTCATCCGGACGGACGGACGGACAGACGGACAGACGGACATGGCTATATCGACTCAGCTCGTCATGCTGATCAAGAATATATATACTTTGTGGGGTCTGCCACGTCTCCTTCTGCCTGTTACATACATTTGCACAAACTTAATATACTTTTTACCCTTTGGGTACAGGGTCTAATAAACATTTCGAAAACATTAGTTTTAGTTTAGGGGTTCTTTAAAAATCTTAAATACCCCTCTATAAAAACAAGTAAGAACGTTACAGTCGAGTTTCCCGACTGTTACAGACCCTGTACAAAGTAAAAATATATATATTCACACCGAGTCCGGTCTGGGATTCGAACCCAAGATCTTCGCGTTTTAAGTCGAACGTCGTAACCATTCGACAAACCCAAACTTTTTGAAACGGCAGCTAATACAGTATAAATATATTGAAGACGCACATTCATACATATGTATATGAAGGTAGTGGCAGTGCAGCTGCAGCAAATCAACCACCGAACGCAAGCGATTTACCATTTGTTTGCGCAAATAAACAGTTTTTTTTGTGTTTAGCGCCTGCAAACTTTAGGTATTTATTCTGCGCTTTCTAATTAACCAATCTTGATGCAATTTTCAGGATCGGTAGAAATCTATGCTCCAATTGCATGTGTATATTTAAAAAAAATTTAGCTTGAAAATTGTGCAGTGCAGGGCAGTGCAAAAATTTAATTACAAATTGTGGGGGCGGTGGGAGTGGCACCGACTTAAAAAAATAAACTCTAATTGACTCAGTATTAGGAGAATCTACACTGGTAATACGGTTTCTCTACCTCTTACAGTTGCTGAGATTCGTGTGTTCATCCGGACGGACGGACGGACAGACGGACAGACGGAAAGACGGACATGGCTATATCGACTCAGCTCGTCATGCTGATCAAGAATATATATACTTTGTGGGATCTGCCACGCCTCCTTCTGCCTGTTACATAAATTTGCACAAACTTAATATACCCTTTACCCTTTGGGTACAGGGTCTAAATATACTATCGGAAAAATATCAAGAAATTTTCGAAAACTGCTAAAAACAAAAAAACAAAAATCATTGATTGAATATTTTGAAACTATGGAGAGGAAGCTGAAGCCCATAAACAAGCCCATCAGTCCACCAACTGCCGCTGCAAGGGATCGATCGATGTTAAATATATATTAAATATAGGTAAAATACATAATGAAATGAGTTTTCTAAATATTAATAATATAAGCAACATGCGCAACATGGCGGGGATAGAGGGGCATTCCAGCCGCAGCCACGTCTCTGGTAGCCCAGCTCTGCGTGCCAATTCACCGAGTGCTAGCCCAGGGGCAATGTCACGTTGCGGTACGAGAGGGTAACACTGAGAGAAACATTTTTAAAATGTTCCATGAATGGTATGAAAATCAATTTAATTGTTTTTTTAGACCCTGTACCCAAAGGGTAAAGGGTATATTAAGTTTGTGCAAATTTATGTAACAGGCAGAAGGAGGCGTGGCAGATCCCACAAAGTATATATATTCTTGATCAGCATGACGAGCTGAGTCGATATAGCCATGTCCGTCTGTCCGTCCGTCCGTCTGTCCGTCTGTCCGTCCGTCCGTCCGGATGAACACACGAATCTCAGCAACTGTAAGAGCTAGAGGAACCGTATTACCAGTGTAGATTCCTCTAATACTGAGTAAATTAGAGTTTATTTTTTTAAGTCGGCGCCACTCCCACCGCCCCCACAATTTGTAATTAAATTTTTGCACTGCCCTGCACTGCACAATTTTCAAGCTAAATTTTTTTTAAAAATACACATGCAATTGGAGCATAGATTTCTACCGATCCCAGACCGGACTCGGTGTGAATATATATAAATATATAAATATTATTATTTTTTTTTTTTTGCTTATAACCAAATTTGTACAGGGTCTGTAACAGTCGGGAAACTCGACTGTAACGTTAGTACTTGTCTTTTTTTTTGGCTTTTTAGCTTCTCCACTAATTGAATGGCTCGGTTCCCCGCCAGAGTGGCCTTTGGACATTTTTTATGGTCACTGGTTCCATGAGAGATTCAAATCGGCTTTCAATATCGAGCTCCATTCATTGACTCTCACTTTGAACGCTCTTCGAGGCGAAGAAGTCGCCAGTGGAACTGGAAAAGTCCTTTCAGCGAGTCCGTCAAAGGATTCGGAGAAATGACCGAGGTGAAAGTAGGGGGGGGGGGTGAAAGTACGAGAAGAAATGCTGTCAGCTGTCTGTCAGTTATCTTTTTTCATTCGCTTGGATTTGCCGTGCCAAAGGTAAAACACAAAATTTGCTTCAATTAATTCAACACAATATAAATAATGGGTGAGGTGTGGAAAGTGGAGAGGTGGGTGGTGGGTGGTGAGGGGGGAAAAGTTGGATGGAGGGAAAGGCCTTCTCGTCGATGTCGTTGATGTCCTGCGATGACGCTTCACTTACAACAACGCAAGCAAATATTTAATTTGTGTGAATGACCACATCCGTTGTTGAGATACACGTGAACAAATTCCACCGCCCACTTATAGTGTGAATATAATAATCTGTAGAATACCCAATAAAAAGAAGAAACCGACCTTTTAAATACCCCTAACTTCACTTATTCAATCTCAAATGATTTTGCAATAAAACTCTTGCTCTATCAAAAAAGGGTTGAGGAGGTTCGAGCTATTATTATTTCACATTTAAGCAAATTGAAAGGGCGGAAGGGGGCGTAGCAAAAATTTCGAATAAACTTGAACTTTGTGGGGACGGACTTAGCTTTAACGACTCGGCATTGATGCTGATTTAATATTATCAAGAAAACTTATAAAAATATTTAATAATAAGTGCAATGTAAGTATTTCATATATAAGACCAAATATCTAGTTTAAGCTAAATAAAATAAGATATTTTAGTGATTTTAAACCTTAACATTAACTTATTTAACCCACACACAAACGCAAATACACACGCAGGGGCGTAGGCTTGTTTTCATTAGAGGGGTCTCCCGATTAGGTATTATTATTTAAAATTTTCTTTTTATAAATAATCCGAATTCAACCGAAATGTCCACATTAATTAAGGTAATACTATTGTATATTAATATCAATACATTTAATAGCTGAAATTGCGGGGAAGGTGGAAATCGTCAAATTGAAAAGCTTCAATGTATTTTGCTTAATAAAAGATTTATTTTAAATTGAAGCAATCAATTTAAATTAAAGCTATCACTAATATTAAGAATTTTTACAGTTGTGTTTCACTAATTTTTAACTACTTTTCTAACTTTAAACATTTTACCATTATTCGGTTTTACAATATTTAAGTGCAAAAAATGTCCTTGTCAAGAATTAAAAATTTGTTTTATTGAACTCAGTTTTTGTTGCAAAATTTAATTAATTTAATTATCAGACTCGATGTCTATTTAAGTCTCTAAGTCTGTAGGCTTTCATACGCAAAACTAAACAACTAAAATATTATTCAACACAATTTCAAAGGTAGCAGTACCTCTCTTAGTACGCCCCTGCACAAGCAGATTTGAGAGTGACTACTGTGGCATGCGTATTGCACACATTTGGGCGTACAAGTTTTATGACTTTGGTGAGTTTGAGACACAGTACAAAAATTATAATTTCGCAAAAGTTGTAAATCTTTTTAGCCGCAAGGGTTGAGGGGTGGTCGGTGGCGGGGGGAGGGGGCGAGGAGGGGTAACGATGAGGAAGTTGGCGAACATTGATCATACATATTAATAAGCAAACTTGGGAGCCGATCTTTAACTTTTGTGAGAAGGAAGGTTCAGGGGCTCGGGTTTATTTCCCTATCGAAAGGAGTGCGAAAATTTAAATTTAATTTGAATTTCAAATTAACATTAGCCACACATTTTCATAATGTAAAGTTATTAGATGGCATTTAAAATTAGTTCAAAATAGCAAATTAGAATTAGACTAAAATTTTAATACTTCAATTAGAAGTGAATTTACAGGAAAGCCTCAAGAAAACAAAACTAAAATTAATTTTAATTAGGTTAAAATTAAGCAGCTAAATTATGGGTTGAATCCGAGGCTTATGAACAACAAAAACATATATATTGAAAATGTTTCTTGCTCCATTTTATTTGTCATTTTTATTCCCCACCTAAGCCTGGATTAAGCCAGTTTTCAAACAGTTTTCAACAAAACAAAAACAAACCGAAGGATTAGAGCAGATTAATTAGAAAATTATGCAAGCGAAGATTATGTCCAACTTTAAATTACTTACCTTTGTATCCAAAACTACAAACTTCTTCTTATTGTTGTTGAATTTAATTTTCATGTTTTATTTCCATGCAAAAATGTTCGAACTATTTATGGTCGAACGATTTTTGGAGTGATTTTAACCTCGACCTTGGCCGTTCGAAGTGAAATTAACTGAACTGAACTGGAGCCTCGGAGTTCATTAAGTATACAAGTAACTAACTGCTCATCATGAACCCCTCATCCCGATTCCACTCCGATTCCCACTCCCTGCGATTCCTCCCCGGACTGACAGTGGCCGCAGAAAATTCTTAGAATTTCGGAAATTAATGTGCGCAATTTCGCAGTGGACAAACATGGAAAGCAGTGTCCGGGTCCTGGGTCTTGGTGATCTATATGTTTCGGTTCCGGCTCCTCAGTGCCAGTGAAATTCTTCAAAGCAATGGCAAATGGAAATCCATGTCCAAGTGGACACGAGTGGTTAATGGTAAATGGTAAATGGCAGGCAGAGAATTGGGCCAGAATTAGAAGAGATTGCAGCTAATTGGAATTGGAGTGCGGATAGATTCGAATGAATTCGAAATATATTTGAGGAGAATTTGACTTTTAATTCCGAATTTATCTGTGGGCAACAGTTTCTGAATTTCCGAATGTTTTTTTTTTTTTGTGGAATGCAATAAACACAGAGATTGGCCAATGGCCAATTGAAAATGTGTGCCAAAAACAATACAAATTTTTGAGGAGATTTTAGGAGATGAAAAAATGGGAAAATTCCATGTATTTTAAATGATAATCTATCAGATATTAGTATTAAATAACACTTTAGCTAAAAGTAAAAAATGGGGCAAGTGAAAACGGTTTTATTAAACCAAGAAAAAAACTTTCGCTTGAGCACATATCAAATAAATATATAAATCAAATCAACAATTGGTTGAATTTTAAATCCCGGAAAAAAAACAATTTTAATATGTTCAACATAAATTCCATGACTTTCATTTATAACAATATTCATTGAAATTCAAATGTCACATGTTTATTTTGACCAAATTCCCATTTTAACAAAAAAAAACAATACGAGAGTAATTTAAATAGCGATCTCCATTTCCATTTTGAATTGTAAACATGCCGAGGCCAGAATATGCGTATACGTAATATAATGTTGATGGCATTAGGCTTTAATTGCATAATGGCACAAGTTATTAAAGGCGAAACTGTTTTTAATTTATTAATCAATTATTTACGGATTTTGGTGTAAAGGTGGGGGGGGGGGGGNGGGGGGGGGAACCACTCAACCTGCGGCTGAGCGCCACTCGATTAGAATGCAACAGCAGTCGCCGAAAGCCACCGAAACATCACACACCCAACACACACACAACAAACACAAAAAAAGAGCAGTTAAGGATGTGTGGATGAGCACTTCAAAGTAACTTTCGGCCCACGTTTGTCTTCGCGAGAAGTATCTCTCAGATACTCGGTGCTGGGGCGTTCCATTTATTTCTCTGAAACGCCAGCGAAAGTCGCTTTCATCTTGATAACCCCGATGAGCAGCCAAGATGACGCCCAATTTGCCAGCGAATTTAATTTAACTTAATTAACTAATTGTGAGGAAGACATTCCATCCCCCCTTTCCCCACTCTGGCGACATTTCATATTTAACCGGGATTCCTCCTTTCGCCCAACTATTTCCAGGGGCTGCCATTTGATTTTAGAAACGGAAAAAAATTAAATAAAACAAGAAAGGAAGGCTAGCTTCGGTACCCGAAGCTTAGAATACCCTTGCAGGCTAGTTGCTTTCAAACCGTTCGATCGTTTGTATGGCAGCCATAGGATATGGTTATCCTATTTTCGGGTTTTTAAATTTCAAAAAAGGCTTTACTGTCTATGAAAACTGTTTTTCTCAAGAATGAATTAATTGTCTTGAAAAACACCAGAGTTATGCTCAGTGACCCATTTTCTCCCATCGTTCCTATGGCAGCTATAGGATATAGTAGTCCGATTTTAATGAAACTTCCAGGATATGTTAAAATTGCTATTAAAAAGAGTTTTCCAAGAAATAAATAAATTATCTTTGAAAATGGCGAAATTTTGGCACTTTTTCCCAATCGTTCCTATGGCAGCTATGTGATGTAGTGTTCCGATTCCGGCCGTTCCGACTTATATACTACCTGAACAGCTTGAAGGGTAGGTGCAAAGTTTCAGCCCGATAGCTTTTAAACTGAGGGACTAGTTTACATAGCAACCGACAGACGGACAGACGGACAGACAGACGGACAGACGGACAGACAGACGGACATGGCTAGATCGACTCGGCTGGTGATGCTGATAAAGAATATATATACTTTATAGGGTCGGTAATGTCTCCTTCACTGCGTTACAAACTTCTGGTCAAAATTATAATACCCTCTGCAAGGGTATAAAAATATCATAAATTCAATTCCCGAATTCCGACTATCCCCAAAGAGAGCTCCATTAAATATATGTGTTTTCCCATAACACTTAACTTTCAGGGTGCCAACTAATCCGGGTTTACGTGGTGGATCCATTCCGCGGAACACCATTCCATTCGAATGTTTCGCTTTTCACAAATATTTGCACTGAAAACAAATTAGGATGTGCTTTCTATTCTCCTCCTCCCTTACAACATTCGATGCCCACTTTTGTTTTGCTTGGCAGGCGCAATTCAAAAATCATTTGTTTACACGCTGTCGTCTTTGTTTTTCCTGCTCCATATAGTACAAACATATATATTCTAGGTCTGGGTCTGGGTTTGGGTTTAGGCAGAGCCTAAGTGATGTCAATCAATTAAATTTACACACCAAAATAACAAAAAAAAAAAAAGAAAATGAAATGTCGGAGGCTGCTGCATATTTGGCATTGGAGGAGTGGAAAACCCAGTGCTTTTCATACATTTTCCATGCACCCAGTTTGGGAAAAATTTGTAAACGTGTTTATGTTGTTTCTTTTCGATTATGTTCGATGTGACGTCGCGCGTCACCTACAAGAACGTGCCCAACTGGCATCGGGATCTGGTCCGCGTCTGCGAGAACATCCCGATCGTCCTCTGCGGCAACAAGGTGGACATCAAGGATCGTAAAGTGAAAGCGAAGAGCATCGTCTTCCACCGGACGAAGAATTTGCAGCATTACGACATTTCTGCCAAATCGAACTACAACTTCGAGAAACCATTCCTTTGGCTGGCGCGCAAGCTGGTGTGTGATCCCAACCTGGAATTCGTCGCCATGCCAGCCCTGCTGCCGCCCGAGGTCAAGATGGACAAGGATTGGCAGCTGCAGATCGAGCGCGACTTGCAGGAGGCCCAGGCGACCGCCCTGCCCGACGAGGACGAGGATCTATAAGCGGCTTCACAACCAAAACCACCACCACACAATCACACACCACAGCCACACAACAACAACACCACGACCAGCACCACGAGACGGATCAGCAGCAGCAGCAGATCAGAAAGTGGTGCCACAACCAGCTAGAACACCAGCTCCAGCAGCTCCAGCAGCTCCAACAACAATCAACTACTTCAAGCAACCTTCATCAAGCAACCGGAGGCGCAACAACTCTGGCCCCAGATTGTAGTTGTAATTATAAAGGATCCAAACGGCTGCAGAAGTTAAGGACCGATTGCGCCCATTGGTAGCATCGCCCGCAACTTCTGCGTACATTTAGAGATCAACTTCATTATAAGTCGGTTATAATTTATTTTTTTTTCATCTATTGTTTGTTCCTTCCTAATGCATTGCGTTTGGCAAACAAATAACTGAATTTGTCTTAATCGTTAACTACAAGTGAACACACCAATCCAATCCAATCCAATCCAAAACAACCTGAAAAAAAAAAAAAAAAACCATAACTTTCAAGATCAGCACTGAAACGTAATGCTTAAGTATGTATATATAATGTACTATAATGTACTGTCATACATAAGTATAATGTACATATGTGTTTTTGTAACCGATCTGGGTCCAAAAAGAGCGTGACGAAAGCCATGGCCAAAATTACTTTAGGAATAAAGCAAATAGTTCGGTGAGGTGGGATTCAGGCTATTCTTTTAAAATATAAATTATAGTAATGATTAATTATAGTTTCAATGAAATATGTATGATATGTACTTGTGAAAAATCCCACACACGCAGAAACAAGGCGAGTTTTTTTTAATGGGATATTTATGATTTTTTAATACCCCTAAACTAAAATTAATGATTTCGAAATGTTTTTTGTTGTTTTGATTAGTTTTCCTCTCTCTAGAAATTGGAGAGAAGTTCCGACTATTTTCCACAGCTTGAGGAATGATTTTTGGAAGCATTTCGGAGTTGGAGTTGTGTTGTGATTAGCAGAGGCTCGAATTTCACTTGCACAAGTGAACTTTCTGAAAATGTTCCACGGCCAAAACGAAGGAATTCCGAGTGTCCTTCTTTGGGGAAAAGGGAAATATGAGTATGAATTTTGACTTGGCCAAGGGTGGAACCAACTGCTCCGGAGTAACCGAGTCAAGAGCTTATCAGTTCGAAAGGGGTTGGGGCCGAAAGGCGGGGCCGAAAGGGGGCAGACCAAAAGGGAGCGTGGCCGGAAGGGGACTCTCAAAGGAACTCCAAAAACATCTTGACTGACTGCCCTTTATGGTTCATTTTGCATACCTTAGTTGAGCTCGAAGTGAGAAGAGATGAGGCCCATCCCGGAGCTCTGGACAAAGGATATCGGTTGGAAGGAGGCGAGAACTCGCAGGAAATGGTTTCAGTTACATATAACCCAGCCACGCCCCCATTCCCATTCCCCTACCCCTGCCCGCCCCCCAATGACTATGCGTTTTGGTATTTTTACTGCTACGAGAGACAGAGAATTTTGAGTTGAGTCGCATTTTCATTTTTAATGCCGCATCTTGGTCTCGAACAATGTTTTTGGGGGGCCACCCAAGGGGGTTCCGGGGGAAGGGGAGGGGGTAGCGGAGGCATTGTGTGCCTTGTCCTTGCCTGCAGCATTAAATTCTTGTTCAAATATTATGGAAAACTTTTCCAAAATTACTTCTGCGCTTCGAAACGAATTCAAACTGAGAAATCCATCCCTTTGAGGCTTTTGTTCTGTTTTTTAGGATTAATAAATGGCTTTAAATATATTTCTATATAGGGAATAAATGAACATTATTCACTTTTAATAATCTTTGTATTTGTAGTGGAATATAATTTATTTAAATTAGTTCAACTATTTTTCGTAGAATTAAATCGTAGCATGAAAATCAATTTAGTATCATTGATACTAAAATTATAAAATATAAAATTATAAATTATATTGCAACAGATTTAGACCAATTAAATTTATTAAAAAAAAACCCCCCGAAACAATCAAAAATTAATGTGCAATTGTTATTTTATTCGAAATCCAATTAAATACACAGAGAAAACTATTTGACTGCAATGATTACTCTGTTTAATGTTGCTCAACTCATATGTTTATCTCCATGGAGAAGTTCCAGAATTAAAGGTCCTTTAAGGACCTGCAATCAATCAAAATGCCAAATGATAGCTTCCCACCACTTGACAATTTGCCAATTGAAGCGCGCAATTATTTCACTTGATTTTGCCCGAATTGACGCGACTCTGGTTTACTTTACTCTGAATTTTATATGTATTACTATCCGAAATTATGAACATAATTAAATTCATCTTCCTGGAAACAAACAAAAAATAAAAAATAATTTGTAAACCCTTAATTTTTGTTGTATGTATTAATAATAATTTGTAAAATTGTTCCTAAATTTGTGTTAATTCAACGTTTCCCCAGCCTATTCTTTATATTCAATGGAGAACACATTAAATATATTGGATTTTGTTTATATTAGCTTGAACCCCCTGCAAGAGTACAATTATTCACAATTGCTAGAACACTTTCGTTTCCACTTTGATTGACAATATTTGTTGATGCAACAACTGTTCCGAGTGATTGGAGAGATTCCCACCAGGCAATGGCCAACTCCAGCTGGAGCTCCCCTATCCCTTTTTGGATTTTTTATAAATTATCTCCCTTCCTGGGAGGTCAACTGCAAATCCTTTAAGCCACATCCATCACAAATGGCTAACCAAAAGCCGCCTGCCCGCTGAATTTAAACCCGCTCCGGATCTTGGATTCCGGATGTGCGAGTTAATTAGATGGGAAAAAAACACGATTTCTGGCCCAATTAAGAGGCGGTAATCCCAATGTTTAGGGCCTTCTTCGGACTGGCTTAATTCAATTACCGGTTTCTTGAATCAATTTCCGCGGGCAGCTACTGACACTCACCTTGATACTTGATTTTCCTTTGAGACGTTGGTCAGCGTTGGTCAGTAAATTAAAAGGAAAACAAATGAATTTGATTTCGATATTTTGGGAAACCGGAAGCCAAAAACCGCAGCCGGTTGTTTTTCACACAACGATTACTTTTCCCGTTCACTTCTGTTCATATTTTTTTTCGTTTGAACTCAACATGTTATTTTGCATTTCGTTTTGAGTGACGGATTTCTCAATCGTTACTTTTTTCGTAGTTTCATGGCACACTTTAAAAAATTAGAAAAAAATGCTGTTTACACTCTTCAAAACTTTCAATTTCGAACTGCGACTTTTTGAGTTTTATTTTTCAGTTGCGGAGTCCTTTTTTTGGAGTCCGCCGCACAACCGTCGGCCAGGACATTCGCATGCGAACTACGCGCCTTTGCTAACGAAACGTCGCCAAGTTGGCAGATGCGAAAACCAAAACACAGGACGCAGAATGCCGAAAGCCGAAGGATCCGATGGACCCGAAGGATACACCTCGGCGCTTCCGTGGGAGTCACTCAAGCCGAGTCCTTTGCCTTTTCACCCCGTGGGAAGCACTCAAAGCATTCGAGTCGCCCGAGGTCCCTGAATCCTGAAAAAAACAAGTTGGACATCAAATAAAAATACAAATTATGGGAAGATTCACTTAGTTTTTAAGTTTTTCAATAAATTAAAAATGCAATATATGTAAGGCTAAAATGTGTGAACAAAACATATAAAACATATAATAAAATAGCTAACTAAATATATTCTTTAGATGATGAATTACACATTTATAGGTATATATACATAAAGTATATATCTAAAATGTTTAACAAATTATTTTAAATATAAATTTTATTCAAGTATTTTTTGAGACACCAAAAATGTAAAGGTGGTAAAAATGATTTTGAACAGAAATACAATATTCTATTAAGGAAAGTACGTAATATTAATATAGGTACATACATACAAATGTACATTAAAAATGAAAAACACTTTTTCCACTGAAATTGTGATTGTTGGGAGGCCGAATGGAAAGTGAAAAGCAGCTGCTGGCTGCTGGTTCTTGGCCTATAAAAAAAAAGGAATCAACAGGCGAGCATGCAGAGTCCCAAAGGAGCCGAAATATTTGTAAACAAAGCGAGCGAAGCCGGCAATCGCGACAGCCGACAGCAGGACGAAAACGAAAGCCGAGTTGAGACCGAAACGTAAGCCGAACTCAAAATGAGTGAAAACTCAACTTGAGCGACTTTGCTTTATGAATGAAAATGAATGCACGTGGGTGGGGTTTCTACTTATCACTCAGGAGTCAACTATTTTTTTATTTTTAGTTAAGTTCCATTCATTTTGTATGGAGTGTTCTACCACATTACTCTCGAATCGAAAAAATACATAATTTATTTTTATGTTTTGTATTTTTTTGGTATGCTAGCGATATTTTGAATTTCTGGCGCCACAATATATCGATTGGTCGATAAGTCACATCAGACAGTATGACCCTCAACAGAGAGTCCTAAAATATTTACATTTTGGAGAGCTTAAAATTTAAGATTGAAAATCAGAAATTTAAATTTTCAATACATGTAAATAATTTAATTAAGTCCTTATTTGATCTGTAAGAGTAACAGTTGAAAATCAGATGTTTTCTCTTTATTTTTATATAGTTTTTACCCACAACTACAATAAAGGGATAACAATATAAATTTTAAAAAGCACTCAATATATTACATATTTAATTTATTGTTATCTAATTGGTATATAAATACATAACTATTTTTTGTTGTGTTATCAATTTAAAAATGTATTGATTTAAACGTATTTAGAATACTTTAGTGACTAATAAAATACAAACAAAAATCGCTCCATTTCTTCAAATTAGTGTTTATTTATACATACATATATAGTTAAATAGTTAATAATACTGAGTCGAACAAATGTCCCGTCAAAAGACTTAGGACAACGCTGAAGAGAGAGACCGCCACTTATTGGATTCAAGGATCGTTTGTTATTTAATAGCGAGATTGCCCGCTTCGGATTTCGATCGTTTACATTGATTTGAGTGTGGAATAGCCCACACTGCATATTCTAATATCTTAGAACGAAGTTGAACATGTAAATATGTCACTATATATATATTTGTATATTTTTCAAACCCAAATAATCGATATTTAGCTTATGTTATAAAATAAGCAACAAATGAAATCAAACAAAATTCTTGAGATCTTTAAAACAATTTCAAATTTTTGTACCAAATAATTGGAGACTTCGAAATGAATTAATTGTCACAACCATTTCCCGACTAGCTGGCAACGCCACGGCACACCGCATATTTTCATTTGGTTTTTGTATTGCTTCGGAGCGTTATTTAATTTAGTTTAGCCAAAATAAACCAAAACAAGGATGAAGCGAGCAGCTGCGACTACAGACGAAGACTTGGAGGAGCCCCTGGCCAAGAAGCAACTCCAGTCCAAGGCCAACTCCCTGCTGAACTCTGGGAAAGTTGACCTCAAAGTTCTCAAGGGATTCGTTCATCTTTTGGTAAGTCGTTGAAATTATTTATAATAATAATAATAATACAATAATGTGCAATTGTTATTATTATTATTATGTCACAGAGGAATACCCCGGACAATGTGCAGCTAACGGATGCGATGAACGTGGTGGAGGTAATCTTCAAGAACCTGCTGAAGAGGAAGTCCCTCCTGGACAACACCAATCCTCTGTCCGTCAAAATCCGAGCCTTGTACGAGGAAACGTGGCTGCTGCTCCGGGAGTACCTTTTCAACGAGGCCGGAAGCTGTGTGGCTCTGAAGACCTGCATGGAACTGGTCAAGGCGGAGGCCAAGAACCCCGTTGCCCCGAGCAAGAACTGGCCCGTCCACCGGATCCGCGAGATTCTGGAGCCCCTAGTCAATGCGAAGGAGAGCCCAGCATTTGCCTTCGTGAGCTACGGGAAGTACTGCAAGAATCTTGATGTCTTGGAAATCACCCTGAAGCAATTGGGGCTCCTGCTCCTGGCGGTAGATCTCAAGGATGATCCCGTCAAGGCCAGCAACTTCCTGGCGCTGTTCAACATTCTGGACCTGGGCAAGACCGTGCTCAATGCGGCCGAGTACCATGTGCCGCCGGAGAAACCGGAAAAGTCGAGGAGCTTCAGCTACGAGCAGAACCGAAAGAAACTGAACATACTCTGGCAAGCCACCATCCTCGCCAGCAGTGGAGTTGACGAGAAGCTGCATCGCCAAATCCTGGTGGTTCTGCTGGAGCGAGTGATCAACCACCTGGCTCTCCAGGGAATCTTCACTCTGATGCAGAAGCAGAACATCACCTACCCGGATGTCTACGAGAAGCTGTACAACATGTTAAACCCCCGCCATCTTCATGAAACGTATGTGCCGATTGACGATTTGGGGGCCATCGTGGAGGCATTGCCAGGAGTCCATTAGACCATTACCCCCCAGGACCAAGCAGGGCAGTGTAACTTCGTACTCCCGTCGACATTCTCGAAGTTGCTCGATTTCACCCTTGAGTTTAGCGATTTGTTCTGCCAACCATATCATATGATCCTTCAAAATATTTTCGAGCGACTGGTCCTTGGCCGTTTGCTCCTCTGCCGCCAACTGCCGCATTAGGATGTCCTCTAGTTGCAGGACTTTCAACAGTGCCCTTCTCCTGGTCCTCATCGTCCTCCGCTCGGATACCATGTGTTCGCTCATTTGATCGTTTGTTGATTGTATCAGAATCTTTTTTATCTCCATCTGCGCCCACGTATGTTCTTCTGGTTCGTCTGATATGGAAGACACCATGGTTTCCAGCACTGGCTGTGGGAGCTCCTCCTTTACCTCCTCCACTTCCCCCACCTCCTCCTCCACCTCCTCCTCATCCTGCACTTCCTCCTCATCATCCTCCTCTTGCTCTTCCTGTTCCTCATGATACTCCTGCTCCTCGAGCTCTTCGTCGAACTCGTCATCCGGGATTATGCGTAGCTCCCACCCGAAGTCATCCAGCTCATCTTGATCTTCATTTGGAGCTTCTCGATCTCCATTTCCGAAGTTGAGTAAAGTATTTTCGTGCATTGTGTTTGTTTTATTATAAATTATACTTGTAAAATTTAAATTATGGTGATGTTTACCCAGTGGTGTTTGAAAATGTTCTGCTAAATTTGGGTGGAGAGATTTAAGGATTTCTTAAAAAAACTTTCAGCATTAAAAAAGGAATTAAATACATGATTTTTTTTTGTTAATTTGAAGGCACAAAACGATAAATAAACTCTTTAAGGGCGCCAAATAAAAAGGAAAAAATCAAACAATGATTAAATTGTACAATTACAATTGATTTACATTGATTTAAAAGTTAAACAGTTTTTATCCGACAGTCCGCCATCTACCTGGCCGACACCTTCCTCACCTCCACGCACTTGCCGGAGAATCTGGTGGCGGCCTTCGTGAAGCGATCGCCCATCGAGGATGCCGTGATTATGATTGATTCGCTTCGTTTGCAATCTGCTGCTGCGGCACACTGGCCTGCAGAAGCTGATCCGCGGCAGTCACAAGACGGACGAGATCAGCGATCCCTACGATGAAACCGCATCGGACCCGGTCAAGTCGGAGGCCATCAACAGTTCGCTGTGGGAAATCGCCCTGCTGCAGAAGCACGCCGTGCCCGAGGTGGCCAATGCTGCTCGATTCATTAATTCTTCGCTGCCCATCATGGAGTTCGATCTGGGACCACTGCTGAAAAGGAAGGAGTCAAATGTAAGCGGACCCTGCGGAATGCCCTTGAATAACAAAACGGGTTTAGGGGGGGAGCATCTGTTATTTTTATTGATTCCATAATTTCCCTTTTCAGATATTTGACGACGAATTCCAGACGAAGGCGAAGCAATTCGCGCTGAGCTACGAGGAACTCACAAGTTTGGCGCTGCCCAAGAACGATTTCCTCACCAAGTACTGGGAGCTCATCTAGATTAGCTAGTTTAAGCCGGATTAAAGTGGAGCCTCTGGGGCTGCTGATGGGCCATCTCGGCCCGAAACCAATTCGCTGGCGAAACGTATTTGATCTTTCCTGGCAATCCAATCTTTGGGGGATCATCACCTGCGGCTCCTTCTGCGGCTTCTTCTGCGGCTCCTCCTGCTGCTCCTTCTGCTGCAGCTGCCTGAGTTCCGAGCAAGTGCGGCAAGGTCGAATGAGGGCGAAGTAGAAGCACTCGGCTATGGAGAGAAAGCTGAAGCCCAAGAACAAGCCCATCAGGCCGCCAACTGCCGCTGCAAGGGATCGATCAATGTTAAATATATATTAAATATAGGTTAACTAAATAATGAAATGAGTTTTCTAAATATTAATTATATAAGCAAAATATCGGAAAGGAAATTACTTAGTTTGATTTGTATTATAATTAGTTTTTGAAAAAGAATTGAGCAAAAAACTAAATGAAATATGATTCCATAGCTATTTGCACTCACATAGGAAATCGGAGAGTCCGATGAACTCGGTTTGCTTGTTGGCCCTGAATGTGGGATCCTTGAAGTACATATTCACCACCGCCACGCTGCAATCCACATAGGAGTCGGAGAAGTTCCACCGCCCATTGGGATGCGCCTGCTCGATGCCCTCGTGGGAGATATTCGTGGAGTAGGCCGTGGTGCTGAAGGAGAGGTCAAAGCACGAGGGCAGGCACTCCTCCAGGCAGGACTCGACGGCCTCGATGGTCCGCAGACGCACCAGCTCCACGCAGTCCCGCTTCCCCACCGAGCAAATGCTGTCGTTCCACCTGAGCCGCGGCATGTAGAAGGCCACGCATCCGCAGTGGCGGACGAGCAGCCGGGACAGACACTCGGCCACGCAGTTCCGCTGGGTGTAGTGGGCGAACCAGAGCAGCTTCAGCTCGTTGCGGAAGAGGCAGCGCCTGTACTTGCGGTCCACCCAGCGCAGGTGCTTCTCCGTCAGGATTTTCGCCGTGTCTATCCGCAGCTTCGTCTCCATGCCGGGCGCCAGCAGGACTCCGGTCTCCCGCACATTCGGCGACTCGTTGTGGCTGGACGAGTAGCAGTAGTAGGCGTCCGCCTGGACGTCGAGGGTCAGCGAGAGGCCCAGCGACTCGCCGGTTCCCTGTCCGCGGCGGGGATAGAGGGGCATCCCTGCAGCATTCACATCCTGCCGGGAGCCTCGTCTCCTGTAGCCCAGCTCCCCGTGCCAATTCAAACAAATTTTTTGTTACTACTAAAAAAAAACAAGTAAAAACGTTACAGTCGTTTCCCGACTGTTACAGACCCTGTACAAAGCAAAAAAATAAAAAATACAAATATTATATTCACACCGAGTCCGGTCTGGGATTCGAACCCAAGATCTTCGCGTTTTAAGTCGAACGTCGTAACCATTCGACAAACCCAAACTTTTTGAACCGGCAGCTAATACAGAATAAATATATTGAAGACGCATATTCATACATATGTATATGAAGGTAGTGGCAGCGCATCTGCAGCTCCATTTCCGAGAAAAATCAACCACCGAGCGCAAGCGATTTACCGTTCGTTTGCGCAAATAAACAGATTTTTTGGGTTTAGCGCCTGTAAACTTTAGGTATTTATTCTGCGCTTTCTAATTAACCAATCTTGATGCAATTTTCAGGATCGGTAGAAATCTATGCTCCAATTGCATGTGTATATTTAAAAAAAATTTAGCTTGAAAATTGTGCAGTGCAGGGCAGTGCAAAACTTCAAATACAAATTGCGGGGGCGGTGGGCGTGGCGCCGACTTAAAAAAATAAACTCTAATTGCGTCAGTATTAGGAGAATCTACACTGGTAATACGGTTCCTCTATATCTTACAGTTGCTGAGATCCGTGTGTTTATCCGGACGGACGGACGGACAGACGGACAGACGGACATGGCTATATCGACTCAGCTCGTCATGCTGATCAAGAATATATATGCTTTGTGGGGTCTGGCACGCCTCCTTCTGCCTGTTACATACATTTGCACAAACTTAATATACCCTTTACCCTTTGGGTACAGGGTCTAACAAGTGATTTATTTTTTCGTTTAACTAAAATTAATTTAGGGATGCAAAAACAACTGAAATTCAATCTAAAAATGTATAAATCATAAATAATTATTCAAGTAATAATTTGTAAATAATAAATTAATGCATACATATTTAATTCCTTTTAAAAAAAATCTTTTTTACCCGCTTAGAGCATTTCAATATTGGACGTCCCGTTGCCGGTTGCAGTTCGCGTGGTCTTGGTCACCTGATGGTTGGTCATCAAGGGAGGAGGGCTGCCGCACCAAACTACCTGGATTCAGATTCAGATTAGGATTGGGAATCGGAGTCGGGAATTATTACAAATACCAGATGCGGAACCCGAGAACCTACCTTGCGGAATGCCTTGCGGAAGTTGTCGGATAGGAAAGCATATAGAATCGGGTTGATGCAGGAGTTCGTGTAGGCCACCACATGCGAAATGATCTGGATGATCACAGACAAGTGGCTGCCGCCGTACAGATTCAGTGCCTTCATCACCAAAATTACCTTGATAAAAAATCGGGAGATGGATTAGGAAACTATATCTACCCAGAGAATTGTTAATATGTCTCATATGAAAATGTTGTGTTCTTCAAATGAGGATTGGACATGTGAAAACTCATATGTTATCTTAAAAATGTATTTAAAAAGAAAAGGAATTAGTTAAATATTTAATTGATATATACATTCAATTATATTTAAAACGTTATATCACAGAGATTATGTTTTGAATACAGGAAAATATAGGAAAAGGAACAAAAAATTAAATCAAAAGTTATTTTCCATATATTTTTAACAGTGAAAATCCTGAATTAAATCGAATTTATATAGGAATAATTTCTCTTCAATTTATATTTGAATTTTTTAGCGTTATTTTTATGGGGATGTGCAGATTCGTATGCCGAATTAAAAATTAATTTATATAAAGGGATTTAGTAAAATATTGAATTAATATAGATGTATTTAATAATATTTGATCTATAATATCAAAGCAACAAAAAAACGCAAAGAAAATTAAATCATAAGTTATTTTCCATATATTTTTGTATTTATAATTTATGCAATAATTTCTAATGAAACTAATTGTATATATATATAATATCTCGTCAATTTATATTTGACAATTTTAGCGTATTTTTTGTTTAGTGCTTCTGGGTGATGATGCAATTGCATTTGCATTTGCATTTGCATTTTCCTGGCAGTGATATAGTAAATGCAATTTGCACATTTTGCATATCGAATGTCGAATGATTGTGTACTATAATTGTAATTTCGTTTGTAATTTGTGAGCACATTGATTTTGTGCAAACTCTTTGAAGACTGAGCTGAGTTGAGTTTAAGGGGTCAACAGCTGCTTCCAGCCTTCGCCTGGCTTATTAAACGTTTCAGCAAATAAATTCAGGCCGGAAACGGAATCGGAAATGTCAATTAATCGCAACTGGCCAAGTGGCTTGGCCAATTCATCAGCAGCTGTGGCAACTGTTGCAGCTGCGATTCTAAGCCGCTCTAAATCTCAAGAGAGTTGAGTGAAAGTTGATTTCAATTTTTAAGGTCGTTGTCTGTAAACTCGTAAAATTAAATTCCAATTCCAAGAGAGGTACTATAATATTGACCATATATTCTCATATATTCTTGTCCAGATTTGGTGCAGTTGATATGCGACTCTTAAACATGTTTTCAACGTTTTCGGATGCCCTTGAACTTTTAATTTACATTTCGTTATCAAAAGAATCTATTTTCGTTGAATGGCAATAATCATTAATTCGCCCACTCGACTTTCCGCCATATGTAAGGCCACAAATATCTGATTCAGATTCCGATTCCGATTGCGATTCCATATAATTTCATGGTCGACTGTCAATCAGATTGCGACACTAGTTTACCGAATCACTAGCGAAATTGACTCAAATGAGCATGTTCACAATTTTTGATTCTAGTGTGATTTGATTTTGATGATTTATGATTTTTTGCTGTACTCACATGAATTGGCAGCCAGCAAATGGCAAATGCCAAAACGACAACAACAACCATTCGGGTTACGCGTCGCTTTCCCTTGCTGAAAAAAAAAAAACAAATAGAATAGTTCAGAGATATCAGATATATCAGCTATATATGCATGGGGTGTATAAATTATATATATAAATTATACCGCAGTCCAGTTTCTGGATTTGGCATTGCATTGCCTGCTGCTTGATGATTTATGATTTATGAACTGTGCGTGCGAATTACGAACTCCATTTTAGCCGGTTTGGATATGTAGGATATATAGGGAATAGGCAATTCAAATCACTATTGACGGTTTTCACGCAAAGTAAATGAAATTGTCAAATATCTGAGTTATTTAATTTGTTGAACAAATGAAAATTTATTTAATTTCTATGGAATTCGAAATGGAGGAATTTAATACGCCGGATAAGAGAATAATTGGGAGTATTGATTTTATTTGAATATCCGTTTCCGTTTCTTTGTTTTTAGTTAAGTAAACTTTTTTGTAGGCCACATAAAATATAGGATATAGGAAAGCATTCTGGGAAGCATTTTAATACAAAACATTCACATTTATTTTAAAAGCACTGAAACTTTGCTGGGCATACTCAATATTCAATACTATTTTGGCTTATGATAAAACCAAAGTTGGCCATAGTATTTCAAAGTTGATGGCATACTTTAAGCAATTGCAATTAGTTTTGAGGGAAAAGAAGTTTCAAGTTGCTGGAAGTTCAACCTGAAATCGATGCTTGGTGACTCCGATCACGTTTTTGGGTTCCCTATCGATTTTGATTAAGAAAACTCTATTGAATACTATTGCTACCCATTATAGTATATTCTTGAATTTTTTCAAATTATCTTCAAACTAATTTTTAAAGCGTATGTAGCACAACAAAATATTTTACACTCCAATTATCCCTGGCAAACTCCTTAAAATTCTAGCTTTATTTGACACAAAATGTCCCCGAATAACACAACAAATATTGTCCAGGGACTGGCTTCCCCTTTTCCCGGCATCATAACTGCGTTTTGTGTGTGTGTTTTCCCAACTGAATCCTCCTGGGAAACATAGCCCACATTTGTGGCCTCTTTCAGTTCCAGTTTCAGTTTGAGTTAAAGTTTCTGTTCCGTTGACCCGGCCACTGGCCACTAAAAAATGCATGGGCCAATGCTTATGAGCTTTTCTCGCAGCCTAATAAAAAAACATTCATCATAGCCCATAGGAAAAGCAACAGCAGCCGCAGGTGCTGGCAAAATATATAATTTCCCTCACTCGCCATTTGCCACGTGGCGTATACGCGATATTTTCAGGGTTCTCTGTGTCTGGGCGTTATTTGTTGCATTTGTTGTGTTTTGTTGTATTTATTTACTTGTTGTTTTCCGCTTTCCACTTACCGTGACTCTGCAGAGGGCTTGCAGCCCGGAGCACTTTTCCACAGACGAGCCAACATTCCCATGTACAGGAAGCAAATCAGCGTCAACGGTGCCACATATGATGATAAAAACAACGACACCTACAATAAGAAACAAATACAAAAAAATGGGAGGTAAATATATGTAGAAATATAATAGAGGGGGAATTGTCTAAGTTTAGGGACTAATTTTTAACCCGGATTTATATCAATGTATGTGCATAAAATAAGAATTCAAAAAAACATACATTGCATATTTTAGTTGACCAAATAAATCATTATTAATTTGATGCCAAATTAAAAAATAAGTGATAAGCTCTTACAACTCTTGTGCATTTTTTGAATATATACCTTCACTGAAAAAATAGTTTGAAAGCTTAAAACTAATACTAGTTGGCAAAGAGAATAGTTAAGTATCGTATATCAGAAGATAAACAAATTTTGAAAATGTAATTTTCTTCTTGCTAATTTTAATAAGCAATATTATAAACAATGTATGGATGTACATAATGGGATTTGAAGAACATGATCATGATGAAATCTACTATTCAGCTATTAAAGAATTTGACATAACGATTTAGTAACTAACAATAAAAATATAATCATTAAGCCTCATTTAAAGCCATGAAATTGTTGTGCCTTTTTCTGGTCGGAGGTCGAAGGTTATTCCTTTTGCCATCTGCTGCCATGTCAACGGCTTTTGATTTTGCATGGAAATTGTGAGACGCGCTGACCCGTAATGCTGACCAGATACCAGATATGAGTACCAGACGCTTTCCCCATCCCGTATCCCTTCCCCCTCCCCCCAGCAAATCCAAACCACTTTACTTCACCAGCTGCCGCTTAGCCGTATTCCCAACAGATAGATATATATATAGTATGCATGCATATATATAGTATTTCTGAAATATGGCAGATGCTTGAAAAAGTGCCAGAGAATACTCGCAGTTATGCNATCGGAACTGCTCCTCGACCGGTGGACTGGTGAATAATTTAATAATAATAATAATATTTTGCCGCCATTCCATAACTTCATGATAAGTTAAGCTCATTAAGCCTTTTACCAGTTGGGTTTCTCGGTTAGTGGATTATTCTTTTTTTGTTGTTTGTTTGTATTTTATTTGGGGCTGTGGATTCATTTGGGATTTTCAATGGGCTGCAGACTTAAAATTCATTTGGCGGCGCCTCAACTTTCACGTGGATTCATTTTTTCTTAGCAGTAAAGTGTGAATGATTAAGGGGCATCCCCTTTCTCGCCTTTCCTCCGCAGGAAAACGGAAAAGCGGGGCGGCTGGAAATGAAAACAATAAACCACACGCGGCCCAGCAAAATATGCGCAAAGGTGCAAGTCGGGAAAGTATGTAGATATATATGTATATACTATATTAATTGTGAGCCACGAATTGAAGGCAATGAAACGGAAATACGAGAGTGTGGAAAAGAACGAGTGGCCTACACTGAACACAAAACTGCAATATATATTTAATGTTAACACAAAGAAGAAAATTATTTTTTGTCATTTCCGGTTTTTTTTTTTTTTTTTTTGATCTGAAAACTATTTGAATTAAATAATAACTGAAAATAACTAAAATAAATGAATAAAAGAAAGCAGATGATATTTAATGAATTATGGTTAAATTTCTGTTTAATAATTGAAGGTTTATATTTTAAAAAGTCATCTAAAACCGGAAGATATTCGTATAATCAAATCCAAATAATAAATTGAACAGTATTAAAATTGCTATGATTTTGTAATACCTATAATAAGAGTTTGTTAAAAATGGAATTCTATATTTCTCTAGGCTTATTTTTTATTTTTGAATAAAATCCATTAACATTAAAATTAATATTACATTTTTGGAATACTTTTGTAAACTGTTGTAAAAATCAAATTTGTATTATTAATGAGAGATCAATTGCTACACAATTGAATACAGATATTTACTGTTTAGTTTATACAAGATTAAGATAGGTAAGTTATTTTTTTTTCGCCGCGCACGATGAAATCGCGAATGCCGCAATTGTTATTAATCGCTGCCACGCCTTCGCATTCATATTCCGAAGGGGTGGGGAGGGGGCGTAAGAGGGCGGGGCAATGCCTGACAGCCATGGAATGGAAATCACTTTGTTGGGATTACCCATTGGCCATGGCCAATGAACATGTCGTTTGTTATCGTTGTTTTTTGTTGTTTGTTTTTTGTTTGTTTTTTGTTGTTTGTTTATATTTTATTTGGGGCTGTGGATTCATTTGGGATTTTCAATGGGCTGCAGACTTAAAATTCATTTGGCGGCGCCTCAACTTTCACGTGGATTCATTTTTTCTTAGCAGTAAAGTGTGAATGATTAAGGGGCATCCCCTTTCTCGCCTTTCCTCCGCAGGAAAACGGAAAAGCGGGGCGGCTGGAAATGAAAACAATAAACCACACGCGGCCCAGCAAAATATGCGCAAAGGTGCAAGTCGGGAAAGTATGTAGATATATATGTATATACTATATTAATTGTGAGCCACGAATTGAAGGCAATGAAACGGAAATACGAGAGTGTGGAAAAGAACGAGTGGCCTACACTGAACACAAAACTGCAATATATATTTAATGTTAACACAAAGAAGAAAATTATTTTTTGTCATTTCCGGTTTTTTTTTTTTTTTTTTTTTTTTAAANAAGGGGTGGGGAGGGGGCGTAAGAGGGCGGGGCAATGCCTGACAGCCATGGAATGGAAATCACTTTGTTGGGATTACCCATTGGCCATGGCCAATGAACATGTCGTTTGTTATCGACAACGACAACGAACAACAAGGACATCGCAGCAAGGACGCAGGAGCAGGAGTGACATAATCCGTTCTGACACTTCTCCGGATCTGGGTTCGGATTCGGGATAATGGTACCTTCGCCAACTACAGACTACTCCTGTACCCTAATTAGTACATATATGTTATATAATATATATTAATGTTATTTCTGCTAGAATTATATACAAAACTACAATTTAAATACAAATAAAATAAATGCAATATTTTGAATTGTATTAGTTTTACATAGTGAAACAATTTGTTTATTATTATAAATACATTTTAATTTAAAATAATTCTTTGAATATTATAAGGGGTAAGGATTATCCGTATCTATCAGTTTGGCTGCTGAAATACTCCTTCATTATTGTTTTAAGGGGATGATGAGCAGCAGACAGATGCAATAATTAAAGCCTGATTTGCAAAGGAAGTTTTTTGTAATGATGTTAATGATATCTCTGGCAGGAGCATGAGCTGCATTTTATGACACGTTCACAAGACATCAAGGCATAATACCGAGAGTGACGGGAAGATTATTGAAAAGAGTTTATTTGTATACTTTGGGCTCTTTTGTTGTACATTTCAGTAACTATTTTATTCAATGAACATAAATCACAACCAGTGACTGGCTACAAATTTTGTATACTGGCAAGGAAGGATTTGTCCTGCTCTTCCTTGAAGCGATCTCAGCTGCTTTTAGCCAAATTGCCAAATTGCCAAAACTCTCAAAAAAACAAAACAAAAAGTTCAACTCATTAGCAAACATTCGGAAATGGTTTCTCTTCACCCCAATTGCACTTTCGAATTGATGATCCACACACTTGAGATGTCAATGGGCCACATCGGATGAGTTAAGGAACTATAAAGTAAAATTTCACGACCGACCAGCAACGATAGCAACGCATAGATACACATAGTAGAGATACATCGCCAAATAGATACACACAATGGCTGGCCATGAAATTTTACAACACAACAAACCGAGGGGCGAGCAATAAATAAAACTTTCCCAACTTGAGAAGCGGTCTTTTTTTTGGTCGGCCTTTAAACTTTATGCGGATGCTAATAAAATGCCATAAACTGAAGTGTGTGCCATAATGATAGATGGCGGGGGAGTGTTACCCTGGTTATATATTCGGGAATATATTCTTAGCAATCCACATGACCCAAAATTTGCGCCTGGGATTTGCCATAAACGCAATTGCGGCGTCTCTTCAGACACTCAGCGAAATTAATCAACTTGCCGCAGCGCTGGCGGCAGCTTTGATGAATGCTTCCATAAATTTGTTCCCCCTCCACCTACGCCCATGTGATGAGCCCCCAGAATATGAGTGAAATTATGAATTGGCTCCAATACAGCCAATAAACTAAAACAATGCTGCTTGGCTACTTGGCGACACTTTTACTAGGGATACTAATATTAGTTTCACCTAACAATTATTATTTATGCGTATAAATATGTCTGAATAAAAACATATTCAAAATATGTCTTTAATTTTCTTTGCTTATTAGTAAAATATTGTTAATAAATTTAATTTAACTAAACGTTCTCATAAAGTTTTTATAAAATCTCTCTATATATAAAATCTCTGGTGAATTGTATTTTATTGGAAATAAATATTAATAAACTTGCAAACAAATCAGTTAAGCTGTTATGAGATCGATTAAATGGACTTAATTCTGTAGAATTAATTTGGTAAAAGGCAGAAAGGTAAAACAGGTATTTCTGTACTGTAGCTTTCAAGTCAGTTGGAAATTAACAATTATATTGCAATATTTACAAGTGTTGAATAGTTTTACAAACACAATAAATCAAAGACGTCTTTAATCAACTTTCAGCCCTCCTCCTTTTCCGATTTTCCCATTTCCAACTCCGGCTTTTCTGGACTTTTTAGACCCTGTACCCAAAGGGTAAAAGGTATATTAAGTTTGAGCTATGTAACAGGCAGAAGGAGGCGTGGCAGACCCCACAAAGTATATATATTCTTGATCAGCATGACGAGCTGAATCGATATAGCCATGTCCGTCTGTCCGTCTGTCCGTCTGTCCGTCCGTCCGTCCGGATGAACACACGGATCTCAGCAACTGTAAGAGCTAGAAGAACCGTATTACCAGTGTAGATTCTCCTAATACTGACGCAATTAGAGTTTATTTTTTTAAGTCGGCGCCACGCCCACCGCCCCCGCAATTAGTATTTGAATTTTTGCACTGCCCTGCACTGCACAATTTTCAAGTTAAAATTTTTTTAAAAATACACATGCAATTGGAGCATAGAAAGCGCACAATAAATACCTAAAGTTTACAGGCGCTAAACACAAAAAATCTGTTTATTTGCGCAAACAAACGGTAAATCGCTTGCGTTCGGTGGTTGATTTTCTCGGAAGTGCCGCTGCAGCTGCGCTGCCACTACCTTCATATACATATGTATGAATGTGCGCCTTCAATAAATGTATACTGTATTAGCTGCCGGTTCAAAAAGTTTGGGTTTGTCGAATGGTTACGACGTTCGACTTAAAAAGCGAAGATCTTGGGTTCGAATCCCAGACCGGCCTCGGTGTGAATGTAATATTTTTATTTTTTATTTTTTTTGCTTATAACCAAATTTGTACAGGGTCTGTAACAGTCGGAAAACTCGACTGTAACGTTTTTACTTGTTTGTTTTATTTATATGAGTTCTACACGACGACCAATATTTTGATCGTTAGTTTCGTTGCACAAGTTGGATTTTCAGTTTATTTCCACATACATATACATATGTATACATATATATACCAAAATCTATAGCCACATATATATGAGCTCCGATCACACTGATGACCCTGACAATGGCAATATCCAGGTTCGGCAATTCAAAATCAAATTCGAGCTAAAACAAGCAAGAAAAATTGCAAAGGGAATACCCTTGCAGACCGGCTATAGCATAGAGTGATCTGATTTATTTTAATCTTTAATCGTATATATCCCGTATCCGAATCCGTGTCCGTGTCCGTATCCGTATCTGTGTCTGTGTCAGCCAAGCGAACTGTGCAATTTGCCGTGCCTGGTGGCTTTTCCAGGGGCGGAGTGAGGAGGTGACAGGAGAGGGGGGATGGGGGGATGGGGAGACAAAGATGAATTCGGAAGGGAAACAGGAGAAAGTGGAGAAAGACCATGAAGAGGCGAGGAACCTCCACGGGTGCATATTAGCTCAAGATAGCGAATAGTTCACGGAGTCGCTCAGTCAGTCAGTCCGCCAGTCATTCATTCATTTATTCAGTTTGTCAGTAAGTCACTTACAAATACAGAGAGAAAACTAATTATTAAAAGTTCATGTTTATTTCAGAACTCGAATTGTTCAAATGTATTCGAAAAATGTATTTATTTTTTCAAAACTATTATTGTTCTGAAACTTCAAAAAAAGGAATTTTGAAATTATATAAAATGTTTCTGGGCCTCCATTATTTTGTTTTAAACCCTTTTCAAATAAAACAATCAAATTGAGTATGTTAATTTGATGAAATTCTAAAAATATAAGATTTACCATTAATAAACTAAGAAAAATTGCATCGTATAGTTTACGAGTACATACTAAAACAAGTAAGAACGTTACAGTCGAGTTTCCCGACTGTTACAGACCCTGTAAAAAAAAAAAAAATATAGATATATATATTCACACAGAGTCCGGTCTGGGACTCGAACCCAAGATCTTCGCGTTTTCAGTCGAACGTCGTAACCATTCGACAAACCCAAACTTTTTGAACCGCCAGCTAATACAGTATAAATATATTGAAGACGCACATTCATACATATGTATATGAAGGTAGTGGCAGCGCAGCTGCAGCGGCACTTCCGAGAAAAATCAACCACCGAACGCAAGCGATTTACCGTTTGTTTGAGCAAATAAACAGATTTTTTGTGTTTAGCGCCTGTAAACTTTAGGTATTTATTGTGCGCTTTCTAATTAACCAATCTTGATGTAACTTTCAGAATCGGTAGAAATCTATGCTCCAATTGCATGTGTATTTTTAAAAAAAATTTTAACTTGAAAATTGTGCAGTGCAGGGCAGTGCAAAAATTCAAATACAAATTGCGGGGGCGGTGGGCGTGGCACCGACTTAAAAAAATAAACTCTAATTTACTCAGTATTAGAAGAATCTACACTGGTAATACGGTTCTTCTAGCTCTTACAGTTGCTGAGATCCGTGTGTTCATCCGGACGGACGGGCGGACAGACGGACAGATCAAGAATATATACTTTGTGGGGTCTGCCTCGCCTCCTTCTGCCTGTTACATACATTTGCACAAACTTAATATACCCTTTACCCTTTGGGTACAGGGTCTAATTAGCCAATAACTATTTATTTTTTTGCGACCTTTAAAACTCAGAGCAAGAAATGCATTTCGCTCAGTGTCTCAGTAAAGGGAATAGTCAACGAGGTTTATTCAACCCCCCCCATCCCCCCCCCTC
>JAJJHY010000576.1:49010-68701 GCA_021224005.1 Drosophila setifemur
CTGCAAGGGTATTCTAAGCTTCGGGTACCGAAGCTAGCCCTCCTTTCTTGTTATACCCTTGCAGAGGGTATTATAATTTTGACCAGAAGTTTGTAACGCAGTGAAGGAGACATTTCCGACCCTATAAAGTATATATATTCTTGATCAGCATCACCAGCCGAGTCGATCTAGCCATGTCCGTCTGTCTGTCCGTCTGTCTGTCTGTCGGTTGCTATGTAAACTAGTCCCTCAGTTTTAAAGCTATCAGGCTGAAACTTGGCACCGACCCTTCAATCTGTTGCAGTTAGTATATAAGTCGGAACGGCCGGAATCGGAACACTACATCACATAGCTGCCATAGGAACGATTGGGAAAAAGTGCCAAAATTTCCCCATTTTTTAAGATAATTTATTTATTTCTTGGAAAACTCTATTTAATAGCAATTTTAACATATCCTAAAAGTTTCATCAAAATCGGACTACTATATCCTATAGCTGCCATAGGAACTATGGGAAAAAATGGGTCATTGAGCATAACTCTGGTGTTTTTCAAGACAATTAATTCATTCTTGATAAAAACTGTTTTCATAGACAGTAAAGCCTTTTTAGAAATTTAAAAACCCAAAAATCGGATTACTATATCCTATAGCTGCCATACAAACGATTGAACGGTTTAAAAGCAACTAGCCTGCAAGGGTATTCTAAGCTTCGGGTACCGAAGCTAGCCTTCCTTTCTTGTTTTGAAATTGTCTTTTACAGTTCCGAGTCATTTCTTTAGCAGCTATGTGAAGCAACAGAAATAAGGCTTAATAAGCTACTGCCCGACAACTTTAAATTTGATATACTAGTAGAAATAGACAACTGTAGATTCAGGGCGTTAAAAACTTCTGGGATAAATGAAATGACCCTCTGCACGGGCATATAACGTATTCATTATTTACGATATTGACGAATCTTTATTGATAACTAAGGAACAGATTTTTGACCGCTAAATCAAGTACAAGAAACAAACTATCTTTCGTTGACTGAATCTGTTTTCAAAGCGATCCAAATATTGATTATTCAATATTGGAAAAGGGGGTAATCCCTTTTGTTTTCTTCTATTGAGCATGCTTCAACCATGCTCATTGACGGAGTACTGAAAGAGGATCGGCGGAAGGAGTGAACCTTCTTGATGGCATCTTTGACTGGAGGCTGTCCATCGTCAATCTCGTCCGGCAACCATGTTTTAGCACCACAACTCATTCCATCCAAGATGGGTTCCATAGTTTCAAGCGTACTGTTTGAAGGTTTGGACTCGGCCAATATGGTTCTGGCCTGGATTCTCTGGGCCTCACATATGTCCGTGGCATGTCGCTTCGCTCTGTCGGTTTCCTTGTTTAGATAGAACGGCGAACCAAACACGTGCCACATGGTGTAGTTATAACATTGGGCTCTCAAATCCGAGAGATTTGGAACCAATAAACCGTGGAGTGTGTTATTAAGGAGTGGTAAGTTCTAAGGAACAGATGGAGTTGAAAATGTTTTATAAGAGGCTTTCTATTTTCGTACTCAGTACTTACATTGTTGGCACCTTCTATTTTTCCCCTGAGGGTGTACAGGTTGGTTCGCTCCTCCTCCAAGTGTAAGTTGACATCTTTGACTATTTTAGTGGCTTCTTTGATTTTGGCTTCTATCAAACGCAATGTGGCGTTTATAGCCCTTATTTGATCTTCGTATGTTGTGATTCGATTCCAATATTCGATTTCCCCAATTTTTAAACCAATAGCAACGACCGTCAGACCTATTGCCAATCCTATCGGTCCAAAAATAAGAGATCCGATCGCAGCGAAGAAATCACCTATAAAAGCTTGCAGTCGGAGTTCATTTCTTCGCTCCAGTTCTAGTTTTTCTTTTCCGTAAAAGCCGTTCGGAGAGAAATCGTCGTGCACATCGTGAAGCATCGAATCGAAAAGATTTTTAAGTTCAGTTGTTCGGTTCTGTACGAGGTCCAAGAGATCCAACGAATTGGTAGTTTTCGCGAGCCCAGAATTTAGGGCTGTGACCATAATGCTCCACATGACATCCTTGCTCTCCTTTGGCAAAGTTGGGGATTTTATATGGGGGATAAAAATGTTGAGTGTGCACCGGACCCACGCACTTGTGGTATTGGAGGCGAGCTTCGCTATTCAATGTTCGCATTTCATCCAGTCTGGATTGAGCCTTACCCTGGTACCCGAGCATTGCCTCATCGATCAACGGCGCCTTGGAGCTCAATAAATTTGACTTTTTTGTCGAATTCGCTTTGATATTTAAAGACGACATTGTTCAAACTTTTAACTCCTTTAATAAAAATCTCGTAGTCGCTTTGACTGTCTTGACAAAAAACCATTAAAAACTAATAAACCACACCTACACCCACACACACACACACACCTACACCCAAACACACACACACACCCTCAAATACTTTCAATATGCCGCTTAAATGCTGTTTCATAGCATACTTTTGTGCGTACGCATGTGTTCCCTTAAATTGCAGATACGTGCATCCTGCAGCAAATCCTTCAAGGGCCGGCATACTAAAAAAAGGAGGAAGAAAGGTTGCTTCGGCTTCGGCACTATAGCTTACAATACTCTGCATTAAGCCGGATCCCACCGAATACAGACTGTTCGCAACACTATAAATAAAACCATCCAAACTTTTGTCCTTTTTTCGAACCTTTCGATAAAGAAATACAGCAAAGTATCGAATAGTTCAGATAGTAAAGTTAGCTAATACGTTGTTTTTTTTATTTTTTTTCCCCCTATTTTACTCAAGAGAACTAAGACCTATTCTTACGCATGAAATTATTAGCATTAAGGATTATAGAGTGAGGATTTTAATGATTTTTTTGATTGAGAGAAATCCGTTGCATTGGGTAAGCTTCAAAAAAATGTTCTGAACAATCATAGATACCCTTTCCAAGGGAATACCGGCAGGGACAGGAAGAGGGAAAGCTCTTGAAAGATTGAAGCTTAAACGTTTCTCGGGCATGTGCCTGGGGTTACTCGCATCTTGAAGTCCCAATGTCAGTCTTGTCTTTCCGCTCTTTTGTCCGCCGCTTGAACCTTCCCTATACATTCCTTCCTTCTTTGTTCCTCCTCTTCTGATCTCGCGATGCTGCAAATGGCAAATGGCGGCTGCAGCTGTTGTTTTGTTGTTGCTGCAAAATCCGGTCTGCAAAAGGAGGAACAAAAAGATTGTAGAAAAAGAGGAAAAATAGCCCTTTTTGCCTCTGACGTATTTCTGTACATCATCTTCCCTAGCAGTTCTACACTTGTCATCGTAGCAAAGATCCATTTCTAAACAAATTTAAAATTTTAAATTTTTAAAGCGAATTCGAACACCCGTCAGGGATCCTACAAGTCCAACGCCAACACGGAGGACTCGCGCATGCGCCGCCGTGAGGTGGACCAGATGTTCAACGACGAGGACCTCACCTCGCCTATAATGGAGCTAAACGGGCAGTCGCCGGTGCAGCTGTCCGTGGACGAGATTGTGGCGGCCATGAACAGTGAGGACCAGGAGCGTCAGTTACTGGGCATGCAGTCTGCTCGCAAGATGCTGAGCAGGGAGCACGATCCGCCCATTGACCTGATGATAGGTCATGGCATTGTTCCCGTATGTATTCGTTGTCTCCAAAACTCCACCAACACACCGCTGCAGTTTGAGGCCGCATGGGCTCTGACCAATATCGCCTCGGGCACCTCGGACCAGACGCGCTGCGTAATAGAGCATAATGCGGTGCCGCACTTTGTGGCTCTGCTCCAGTCGAAGTCCATTAATCTGGCGGAGCAGGCCGTCTGGGCCTTGGGCAACATTGCCAGTGACGGGGTCGCAGCACGCGACATAGTCATCCACCACAACGTGATTGACGGCATCTTGCCGCTTATCAACAACGAGACGCCTCTGTCTTTTCTGCGTAACATTGTGTGGTTGATGTCGAACCTGTGCCGCAACAAGAACCCTTCGCCGCCCTTCGAGCAGGTACGGCGTCTGCTACCGGTCCTGTCTCAGCTCCTACTCAGCCAGGACATCCAGGTACTGGCCGATGCCTGTTGGGCTCTGTCCTACGTCACTGACGACGACAAAAGCAAGATCCAGGCGGTGGTAGACTCGGACGCTGTTCCGCGCCTGGTGAACCTTTTGCAAATGGACGAGCCGAGTGTTATTTTTCCTGCCTTACGCAGTGTGGGCAACATTGTGACCGGCACAGACGAACAGACTGATATGGTTATAGCCGCGGAAGGATTGCCGAGACTTGGACTTTTACTGCAGCACAATAAAAGCTACATTGTTAGAGAGGCTGCATGGACGGTTAGCAATATTACAGCTGGTAACCAAAAGCAAATCCAGGCGGTTATTCAGGCCGGAATCTTTCAGCAGTTGCGCCACGTGCTTAAAAAGGGAGACTTTAAAGCCCAGGAGGAGGCCGCTTGGGCAGTAACCAACACCACGACGTCGGGCACCCCCGAGCAGATAGTTGACCTTATTGAGAAGTACAAAATTCTAAAGCCGTTCATCGACCTTTTGGATTCGAAGGATCCGCGTACCATCACAGTGGTGCAGACGGGTTTATCCAATCTTTTTGCTTTGGCCGAGAAACTGGGCGGCACCAAGAATTTGTGCTTGATGGTAGAGGAGATGGGCGGTCTGGACAAGCTGAAGTCGCTGTTGCAACACGAGAACGGGGAGGTTTACAAAAAGGCCTACGCCATAATCGACGCGTACTTCGACGAGGTCGAGCAGGAGTTGGCCCCGCAAGAGGTAAATGGCGCCCTAGAGTTCAACGCCACACAGCCCAAGGATCCTGAGGGTGGCTTTACGTTCTAGGATCATCACACCTTCAAATCATTATCCATACCGCTCACACGCCATGCACACACCCCAACTTTCAGCCACAGACTATGCCATTGTCATCGAAAAACACACCGCACTTAGAAACTTCGAATATTTCACAGGCTAATGCATTTGCTTAAATATTACTTAATTCTCCATCTGAGATTACCATCCGCGTCGGCACGGAAATAACACCAGCTCGAAACATTTGCTATTGAACAATTCATTCCACTCTCCCCGGCAGCTGCGCTGGCTGGGGACATGGTTGCTGCCCTTGATCCACTCGTAGTGGCCGCCAGCCTGTATGTGTGTGTTGGCTTTTTATTCTAAATCTTTTAGAGATCTTTGATTATATTTTAGGCTGTTAGTATTTATTTATGTACAAGTATACAGAATGTGCTTTTAATTAACCATGGCGCAAGCATTACAACAACCACTCATTTCCCACATACAAGTGTCCTCATCCTTGATTCGTAAGATTAGAATTGAACTTATCAATAAATAATGAATTGTTTCAATTAATAAATTATCCAAAGAGTGAAGTTCGGCATTCTTTGATAATAAACTGCTCGATGTTGGTCGATGTTGGAAGCTCCCAAGGTTCTGGTCCATTAGGCACGAATGGATAGATACGAACAGGTGTATCCTTCAGTTGCATTGCGGGTGCATGCATATGCCTTTGGGTGGAGCAAGGATTTCACAAATAATCCAATAAAAACAATGGCCAAATTGTATCGGCAAAATAGGAATGTGGTTAACTTGTAACCCTCGAAAAAAGCAACTTATTCATGCTCCTCTTGATTCATTTTTAAGCTAGTTATTTTTAAAAATAAATTTCAGTTGTCAAACCATTAAATAAATAAAATAATTTATTTAATTTTTAATATTAGCCTGAAAAGTATCCACAAACTATTTTAAAATTGAAAAAAACATTTGACTTAGTATCCCATTTTTGTGTAGATGGAATTTATGGAAACCTTAAGAGGAATAAAACAAAAAATTAATTCAACTTGAATTAATATTTGTATTAATAAGTAATGGTGGTTACAATTCTTAGAACCTGTTATTGAAAAAATAAAACAGAACCCGAAATTAATTTTAGTTAATGTACTAGCAATTGGAAAATTACCCAACTTACTAAAACGGAAATGCATTTTCCAGGCATTTTCCAGACCCTAATAACAATAGGGAAAGTGCAAGCAGTTTATGGTCCTGTATTTTACAGGAGCAGGAATAACAGGATCCTGTTCTTCTCACTATCAACTATGTATATGTACGGATTTGTGTCCTAGCCTCTTCTTACTTATCCCTTTCCCTGCCATGTGATGCATCAATTTATCTGGGGCCCTCGGAAATTGTATTACAGTGCCATTCAAGTTGATTTTGAGGTTTCATCTGTTCGTTGAGCGTCGAATCAAAAGGATAGCAAAAGAATAAAAAAGGACGAGCTGTGTCGAATGTGAAACATATTTTTTTGGGCTTGGGACCAAATTTGCCAGCCCTGTCAGGACACAACCTCGCAGATTACCACAACAAGTAACAACGTTCTGGCAGTGTTATGCAAACTATCAAGTACCCAGTACTTTATTTTATGAATTTATTAGATTAGATTTTTAAACATTATTTCTCTTAATGAATTTTATTGAAATTATATCACGCACAAACATTTATCGCAGTATAAATCAATCAACGAATGACGGATAATTTTGTATATCTAAAATGGTGACATATATAAATCACTTTAATGACATTTATATATTTAAAATTTGTTAAAACTAACGAAAATACTAAAGTATAAAGTATAAAGCTCAAATTGTATCATCCTTAACTTAAAACAAAAATGTAACAATCAGATTCTCAATATAAGAGAACTTAGATATATATTTTATTTTTATTATATTATTCCATATTATTAGTATTAAAATATAAATGAACTTTAAAAACAATAACAAAATTCTTTACCGTTTCCCATTCACATTCACAGATTCACAAGATCAAGTTAATTTTATTGTAATTATTTTTGAAACTAAAATCCTTGAATATATAGTTAATGTATATAGCCTCGTTTGCAAATCGTGCAGGGTATGAAAAGGAAGGAGAGCGAAAGGATTATGCTTTGGGGGACTGCGTCACGTTCCTGTTCGTCTGGCCAATTACAATTTTATAACAGAATTGGCCGGTGGTCCAAGGTGGCTTTAGGGGATGGGATATAGGGGATACCTCTGTTCTATATCTGTTACTTTTTTGATACTTCTGCAGTTAGCTTATAGCTCTGGATCTGGATCGAGTGCTGTCTGAGCGGGAAGTTTGACAAAGGCTAATGCAAATTGAAGTGACAATGCGGTCGAAATATATTCTTGGAACATAAATTATAATTAAACAGGGTTCGTGATCGTTGTATTTTGTATATTGTATTCTGTATTCTGGTTGTTCCGATTGCAGATTTATACAAATTGCTGTTGACAGTTTTGCGAAAACTTATGCATACATTTTGCCGAATATTTTGTTTGCTCTGGCGAATTGCCGCCTGTCGGATTACCAACTGTGGTGGGGCACCTCGTTTCGCAATAGTTTACTATAAGAACGAAATCTGGCAAAAACAATATTTAAATTACCGATTTAATGCCCGCCCAAGCAGAAGGCCTTCATCTATCAAAGTGTCCGGTGTGTGAATATCCACTTATCGGCCATCAAATGCACACCTTCGCGTGCCTATATATTATATGCGATCAAGACAACAATTATGTCTGCAGTGGGTATCCTTTTTTTTAAGCCTTAAAGCCGAACATTTTGATAAATTATCTATCCGGGAATTCTTGTAACTTTCCCCGGAGACATCTAAATCTTGTCAGCTGTATCTGGAGGAGTTATTAGACAATCATAGCTAATATTTACAAAATATATTAAAAGTAATAGTAATGTAATAATATTTGAAAATAAAGTATTTGAATTATTCTGATAGGTGCACTATTATGAACTAAAACATTTCTTACTGGTTTAATATTTATTAGATCAGTCCTCAATATTTTATAAAAATTTATTAAATCAAGCCACAAAATTATAATTACATTTTAATGAATGTACTACATTTAAAAAAAAAAGTTATATATGGGATATTTCATTTTAAATTAACAAATATTAATCAGACAAATCAATGTGTAGAAGGTAAGGTTTATAGCTCCACAGATTTTTAGGTAAGTATCTCAGACGATTCCAGGATATTGGTATGTACTACTACTTAAAGCAGCTCTCGACCAACTAGGAAGTATTTTCGAGTGTCATCAATTTTTGCTTTCATAATTTGCCATAAAATCCACACGTTCATTTACAAATCATTTATCATAATGCCGCCAACGCAGCTGACAAAGTGGCAAGAAAAATGGAAAATCGAGGCGGGGATTTCCCGCCACCCCGGTGGGTGGCAGGTGGCAGCCAATAGGATGCCACTTGCGCCTTTAATAAAACTTTTCCCTCGGCCTGACAACGCCGAGAATGGAAAGCGAGAGGAAAAAAAAACACTTTTCACTACTCGGAAAAGGGGGCGAGTGGGCGAAGTGGGCGGGGCCTTGCACTTTGGCCTCCTCATTTGTTTCTTGGATAACTTTCAAGGAGGTCGGCTGTTTTTTTCCAGACTGGGATTCTATACCAGCTTAAACACAATCGGAATAAGCGTATTTCAATTCAAATCTCAACTTTAAATCTTAAATTAAATAAACTAAATAAATATTGAGGCTATGAATTAAAGATTAAAAACTTAATGAAACTTAAAACTTCATATTTTGTATTTGGTTTTCAATGTTTTCAAGGTGGGCATCCCCTACCTCTGGCCCTTTTTTTAAGAGGCTATTGATTTATATTTTATAGGATCGAATACACTATACCCTTTAGCGTTAAACGGGCCTAAATATTTATTATCTATTTGGGTATCATTAATTAACCTAACAGGATTTCAATGACTTCACAATTCGATTTTTTTACCTCCAACCCGAGTATCTCAAGAATATTAAAATTCTGGCTTTTTTTTACCCCTGAACTGAACAGAAGGACTTGAAATTACGCTTAAAGGGAAGGTGAAAAAAAAATTATAGTCTCGGTGCCTGTAATCAAGGGTTTAGTTTTACCGCTATCCTTGCAGGTGCCCACGTTTTTTTTATTTCCATGTTTTTCCTATTTTTAGCCTTTCACCGAGGTGTTTGAGCTTGTTTCCCTATTTTTGCAGATGCAACAGTAGCAGCAGTGCAAAGTGGGCGTGGCATAAGTTGGGATGGCATAAATACTACGATAACTGCCCGATATTGGATATATATATCGACAGGGTCTTACTTATCAAATTATCGCATATTCAATTATTAAGATTATTGAGTTTTTAGTTTTGAGCCAAGAGAAATGTAATTATTTTGGTTATGGTTACAAAAATAATGGAACAAAAATAAAAAACCAAATAATATTTACCAATTTTGTATTGCTTCTTCTTGTACTTAATAACGAACCTACATTTTTGCGATATATTTATCGATTCGTTCTTGGATGCCCTTTCTTTGGGCATCTCTAGTGCACAACCACATCCACACCCACAATCTAGGTGAGGTAAGATGGCTTCTGAGACTTTTGCACCAAGGTTGCGACAAGGAACAACAACAACCACATGGAAATCCAGAAAAAAATAATTCATGTAAAATGAGTTCACCTGTTGGGATTCAGTGTGCAGTGCAGTTGATAGAGCACACAAATTACCTCACAGCCCTTTCTTTCAAGATTCTCTCAGAGATTCTGAGATGGAATTACCAGGTCCTTTGTTAGCCCCACTTTGTTCATTTTTCAAGGCTAATTTTTTGGGGGCAGCAAAATAATTCAATTGTTTACCTTAAAAATAAAGCAAATGGAAAATATAAAGCATATGGAAAATAAGATTCGTTTAGAAATTCTGGGAAAATAAAATTTGTGTACAAAACTAGTGATTTCCAATAATTACAATATGATATAGATCTTCTGAATGATCTGAAGGCCGGAACACTAAGCAGGCTTATAAGTTCATGGTCAAATTGAATTTTATTAATAAATTACGAACGTTTTCAAATAATCAAAGTATCTAACATCAATCATCGAATGAAGAAACTTTCCCTTAATCAAATTATTACTTTTCTGTGTTCTGGATCTTATAGATTCTTATGAAAAACTGTGTTTTTGCACAATTTTGCCCAAACAATTTATTCATCGATTATTCATTAATGTTATTATTATTATTCGTAATTAGAATGCACTGGAGCTGCAGATATTCCCGCTGGGGCTATAAAAAATTCTGCAATGCTCGCAGGATTGCAATCTTAACGATCGTTTATCGCCCATCGCCCATCCTGGACAGGAGGCGACCTCACACCTCCTTCCCGTAATGGGATATAAAAAATCAATTAGCTTCCGCCTGAATACTCAACTCTTGCAGTCGTCTTTATGGCTCCTGCCCTCCATTTTAATTGGCCATTATTACGCATAATTTGCCAGAGGTCGGTGGTGAAAGTGCGCAGAAAACAATTTCTCTTCGCTGTTTTTTTGAAATATTTAAAAAATTTAAAAAAAAAAACGGGAATAGTGCTATTTTATAACTCCGAATAAGAACTTGAATATTTACATATTATTTGAGCGTGTTATTGGCAAACCAATTTAAAATTTGTATTTTTTGGATAATTTATTTCATAATAATATTTGAGAATGAGTGTTTTGGGAATTTAAAAATAAAAATATTTTGCTTACTTTGTTTCGAGCAATAGACTCAGTAACAATATTTTAAGCATTCGAATAATGTATATTTTTTTTTATGTATATATTTATTATGATTTCTTGCATTTACTGCATTAATTGTTTAAACTATTTCAACTATGTACATGTCTCACTTTCGCTTCCGAATTCGAATTGTGACTTGTTTTTTCTGGCAGTGCACTCACCCAGTATGACCAGTCCGTTGCCGAGGAGTCCGGCGAATCCTATGATTCCGAAGAAGATCGGCACTATCGTGGACACAATTCGCTCGAGGGCCACGCTCTCCGGATCGTACTCCATCGAGTCGTTGGCATTGTGGTCGGAGGTGAAAGGAAAATTATTTCCACTGCCACTGGCATTCCCATTCCCAATCCCATTTGCATCGTCATTGTAGTTTTTACTGTAGCTTGCACCGTTTCCATCGCCATTGCCATTTTGGCTGGTTGCGGCCAAAGAGGCTTTGGGCCAGCTACTAATTAGCATGGCCAACAATAGAGCCACCGCTGGCCACCGATGGCTGGCCATCTTCGGATCGATTTGTTCTATATCTCCGCTGTGCAGATGAATCCGGGTATTTGTGTCGGTGGAGGTGTTCGTCCCACTCTATCTCTATCGATGCCTTTTCGCTCAATCATCAATTGTTTGGCTGTTCATATGATTTGCATGATTTCTGTCATGGGTTATTTATCCGCCTGCTGCAAGAGAGAGACAAATTGAAGTCATGTTATAAATATTTTAGATGCAGCCCCCGCTACAGATACACATACATATACAGATGCAGATGCGAGCACAGAGATGCCGAGATACAGATACGTGGCTAATAAATCTAAATCTATATCGGGATAATGGATAGACAGTCGGGTCCGGAGATGTGCGAATGTTTGGTTGAGTGTTATTTTTGTGAACTGCAGTCCATAGTGGACTAATTTGTATAAATTATAGTTATTCACAGGACATCGATAAATAACAATTTTTAAGCTTAAAAGCAGCAGAATCTAGCATCTATTTCATGTTTTATTTGGCTTAAAGGTATTTGTTTGTAATTGTTTTTTAATTGGATTGTGTTTATTTTAAGGCGAGTTCAAATTTTATATTGGAATCAATGTATTTAAATACGTGGATTAAATATATATGTATAAATACTAGTGCCTTTGACCAACCCCCAGACAAATATCTTAAGTGTAGGTGGACTATAATTGTTACCCTTTAGCATTGATGGAATGTGTATGGACTAAAGTGTTCCCAGTGATTCTAACACCATTAAAAGGAACATGGAATATTTATCATGAATTTTTAATCCTGACCCTTAATGGAGATCAATGAGGAGGAGATTGATGTATACATAGATTAGCAAATGATGCCCCATATATTCAAAACTAGTCAATTTCAAAATATTATTACATTTTCGGGGCAATGCCGAACACTACTAGCTTTCGGTTAAGCATTTTATTTTGCTACTGTAAAAGTAACTTTAGACCTTTGAAATTTAATATAAATTCAATTTGACACATATTCGATATTTCCACACACCACGAATAATTGCTATTCAATGTAACTGTCCAATGGACCACGTAAAATTATGCAAAACTAATTTAATTTATAATGGCTATAGCTGAACAAGGAGGGGGCTGTCATTCATCAAATTTGCATTCTTTAATAAACAATATCGATGCCGAAATCGTGGACATGGAGAACATTGCGCATACGCCACGTGAGCTGAAGGATAACACTTGTCTCTGTGCTTATTTTTCTCCGGCTCGGGTGCTACCTAACTACTTATCGCCGAAATGGTAGGAAAGGGGAAAACATTGACAAGGGGGGGCATTGACAAACGATGACGACAATGACAAGGACAAAGGACGCCGCATAATTGAGTGCGCCTGCTGATGATGGAGAGCGGAATTCCGTCCACGAAATTCCAACATTCAGTTCAACTCCTTTTCGCGAGAAATCAAGAGAAGAAAACAGATAGGAAAATGCATTGCACAAAAGAAAAACTCAATAGAAAATGTAAAAAACTGAAATTGCTATTGAAAATACATCGAGAAATTCGAGATGGGAACACCCCTTTTCCTGAGATGCAATTTACACTCGAAGACCATTTGTTGGCAAAATAAGTGAGATGCAACAAAAAAAAATATATATATATATATATATATGTAAAATATATATATGTGACGACACGACGTCAAATTGGTATCTTTAGATGGCGTGATTTGGCTGTTCGTATGCATAGGATATCGTACATATATCCCGCAGACAAGATATAAATTATTGCCCAGATACTATCTGTCACGTCACTCTGCTCGTGTCGCAAATTGCCAGTTGACAGGCTGAATAATATACATGGCACTTTTAATTAAATCAAGCAATAATAATGAACACTTGTCGCGGGCTTATTATTAATTTTTAGCCCAGTTATCTGCGATTCCGGAGTGGTAAGAGTGGTTTTGGCCTTCTCTTCTCTCCTAAAAACGACCACGATTTATGTTGAGCAATTTAAGCTGTTTTGATTTACGATTTGGCTTCGTTCTGCGGCAGACTGTTTATGGATTAAGAGGGCAAATAAAAAGACTCCTCTTGAACGACCGGAAATGGCTCTTCCTTTTCTCGATTTCCTCGATTTTCCACGCTTTTCTCCGCCTGCTTCAGCCCCGCCCCCGCCCCTGAAAAATGTGGCAAGTCACGAGGGCAAGCGGGCATGAAATTGAATTTGTTAGTTCCTCAAGTGAAAAGTGTCCACTCGAGGAGGCCTGAAACACTTCACAACAATGTCAACTTGGCAAGGAGTTAAATGAGAAGTTTCTGCCGGAGTTTCTTAAAGTGAGTTTCCACGAAGTGAGTTTTATTTCTCTGAATTGTAGCAAAGGTTTTGAGATTGCTGTAAAAAATGCTTAGACTAGGAAAGTGTTTAATTCATTTTTGAGCCTTGTCGATTGGTTACAAGGTTTCCCAAGCCATTTTCCATTATTATGTGAAGTTGCTGATGTAATGTAAATAAACTAATGCATAATAGGAACAAGAAAGGTAGGCTAGCTTCGGTACCCGAAGCTTAGAATACCCTTGCAGACCAGTTGCCTTAAAACTGTTTGATCGTTTGTATGGCAGCTATTGAATATAGTTGTCCGATTTTGATGAAACGTTCAGGATATGTTAAAATAATCATTTAATAGAGCTTCATAAGAAATAAATTAATTAACTTTAAAAATGGCGAATTTATGACACTTTTTCCCAATCGTTCCTATGGCAGCTATGTGATGTAGTGTTCCGATATCAGCCGTTCCGACGTATATACTACCTGCAACAGATTGAAGGGTTGGTGCAAAGTTTCAGTCCGATAGCTTTTAAACTGAGAGGCTAGTTTACATAGCAACCGACAGACGGACAGACGGACATGGCTATATCGACTCGGCTGGTGATGCTGATCAAGAATATATATACTTTATAGGGTCGGAGACGTCACCTTCACTACGTTACAAACTTCTGGTCAAAATTATAATACCCTCTGCAAGGGTATAAAAAGACTATTGTGGAATTATAATCTTTGATAATTGTAAATCACCAACTTTAAGCTATTATACAATTATACCATTATAGACAATTGTAATACAATTTGAGCTAATAATTCTAACAGTGATTGAATTGATTTAGAAAATTGAATACAAAAATCGGTTTCTTCGTAGAAGATTAAACGATGGGCTCATTATTTATGTTAGCTTCTATTATGAGTGATATGTAAGATGAACATTTGCGGAATGGGCATCTCTACTTATTGTCCATCCAATGTCTTTTCAGTCGAACCACTAACCACTTAAACTTCGCTTAAAGAGACCCTAGAGACCCTATAATTTAAATTAATATTTACTTTCAATCATTAATCATCAGCAAATACTTAATAAGTCCAAAAAAATATCTTAATCGTTACTTTTTTCTTGTCATATTTGTTATGAGTCCTTAAACTGTTCTTCCCCCGAAAATCGATTCGACAGTTCGTTCATGGATTGGATTGCTTATAAACCATTTAAGTAATTTTCAATCAACTCCATTCTTCCATCAGTCAGTCAGTTGTCTGCTGGTGCTGGCTTACTTGGTGCTTGGTGCTAGATTGCGTATACGCAGCGTTGTCATTGCGAGTTTGCCACGGAATGCAGCTGCACAATGGAATTGTGAATCGCATGTTCGAGCCGACGATGGCGCAAATGCAAATTCCCGCAAACTCGCAATTGAGGTTCGAGTTCAAACTGAAACTCACAATTAACGCTGATTAAATTCCCTTTCTGCTGATTATTTCAATTAGAAGATGGAACAAGCCATGGGCTTCACTGTACATGTGGCATGTGGCATATGAACCCTGCGTTCAATCTAATTGCCTTTTTATGACCCAAGTGCGAATCATAAAATTCAGCCAACCCGAAAGCCAACTGGCAGGGCCTTAAGGAGAATTATTTCATATGAAATCAGATACCAGCTCCGAACATCTGTTGTAAATTAAATATTAATAATTAATTAACTATCACTGTGCGGAGGCGCGAAAAGGTAGCCATAACAAAAACTGTTGAAAATGCACTGAAATAAATCCATCTAAAAGGAAAACAAAAACTGAACAAAATCAAAACAGAAAAAACACACACAACTAGAGATTTTAAAGTTCGTAAAATCAGTGGCAACGGGGCGGATGAGCAACAATGCACAAAAAAGTTTTTGCGGTCCCATGAGTCACAAAATGTGCTTGTGTCTTGTTTGCCTGTTTGTTTTCTTTGGGCAAACAAATATGTTTGTTCAGTCCATTAAAGAGTGGCAGAGCAGGTAAAATGTATGACGAATAACAAAAATATGTCGATAAACGTTCCAGATTTTCCAAAAAGCGACCGAAAAAAGATGCAAAAGAAAAATATTATTTGGGAGCTTGCAAACAGGTAAACAGTCCCATTCCATTTATTTCTAAATAGTTGAACAAATATTAAATAAATTATTAAACGATGTACTTTAATTTAAAAACATGATATACGTAGGACAAAGTAAACTAATTCCCTTACTTACAGATATTCAGAGGTGGTACCTTAACCATTGACTGTCATTGGAATGTTTCAATTATTTCATGAGTGTTTAATCTGTACATATGATTAATTTTAAGCCAATTCCGGCCTGCTCTTATGACTGCCTGTGTAAGCCCTTTAAAATTTACCTGTCGGCACTTGTTTGTTTCAGGATATCGATGTTGAAAATTGACCACATTTCCCCCAAACCCCATCGCACTTCCTTGGAACATTGATTGCTTTAAGAGGAAAGTGTGTTTAAATTAAATATATTTGCCATTGAACAACTATTTGCAGGGAGAGCAGGGAAAGGACAATTGTCGGAAGGGGCGTGTCACCATGGCGTATGCTTGATATGGTTATTATTATTATTGGCCTTATTTAATTTGAGCGAAATAATTCGAGTTATATGCATCGCTTTGTTTGCCATTCGACTGTCAAAGAGTGCTTCAATCAAATGTCCCACAGGAATGGACGGTGAAAAGCCACAAAAATGCAATTACATATTAAAGTCGACAATGCAGTCGATGAATTTATTAAAATAATAGAACAATTCGGGGGCCACAAAAGTGTTGATGCGGTTGCTGAACAAATACCCATTTAATTTGCAGATTAAATAGTTTGCTTTCGGATTTTATGGAATTTCGGTTAGCAAAAAGGCGGATTGTGCGGAAAAACATATATATATTTTTTTTTTAAATTGTAAAGACGGTATTTTTAGGTGTCGCGTATTAATATGGTTATTGGAAAATCATTAAGAAACCGTTTATTATTATTATTTAAAAGCTTATTATTTTTAATTGACTTTACATCACGTAGTTTAATAGAGTTTTCATTTTGAAAAGTGATCAAAAATAATCGGAATAACATTATAACGATTTTAAATGAGTTTAAGGAAACCAAAGAATCCCAATGGAATTCATGCAATTTAATTAATTAACTTATGCAACTGAATTCATTTAACGCAGTTGAATAGTTTGAGAATTGTGAATATTTAGTAAATCGATTATTATTTTAAGTACAAATCAAACTCGAATTTGCTTGGAATTTGTTGCCTTAACCAAAGCAGATTAACTTGTAATTATTTCTTGGGGTGGGCTTAGAGGGGGTGTGGTTTTTTGGGGGAGGTCGAAGGGGAGGGGTGTATGCAAGACAATTAATTTCATAAATCCGCGTTGATACATATTTGATTAAAAAGTTGGGCACCGCCAGCCAGCCAAAAATAAAACCAAAACCAAAGCCAAAACCAATCTTCTGCCAGAGACAGGAATAGCGAGGTAAATAAGTCTGGATGAAGAAGAGTTTTTCAACAAAATTTAAGTTTAATTGCAGTTAGTTGAAAGTTTTCGCTTTGTTTTTTTTTAGTGTGTCAAAGCGGAGAAATTGTGTAGCGAGTTTCAAATTATTTGTATATATATTTCGGGATTCGAACGATCGGGCTCCTTTTCTCTAACTATTTGTTTTCAGTTATAGTTTTCAGTTTTCAACTGATGGAAAGTTTGAAGGACTTATATTGAGATCTCCCCGCGACTTTTGGTGATTGATTGGAACAACCCTCGAATATCCTCCAATATCGCTAATGATCGTTCGTTAAACTTTAAGCCCGGGAAATTCGTTGTAGTTACCCCAGTGGAAAGTTCCTGTGTTTGTATTTGGGCCGCTGTTGTTGTTGCTGTGGCAAACACTTTACACAAGTAATTTCCTAATTGGCTAAAGCGTGGCCCAAACACCCGCGCACACATGGTCAGAAGTGGGCGGAATACATCCGGAAAGTGGGCAGGATTAAGGTATATTCTTTAAGGGCGATTCTACCATGGGCGATACCTCCTAATAAAGTGCACAAATTCGCAGGACACCCTGCCTAATTGTTATGATAAAGAGTCCTAGAAGTTTGTATCTTTCCTCTTTCATCGTTTCTGCCAACAAACAAAGCATCAACTTGATGGTTATAATACAATTAATACTTTTTTAATTATAACTTTAAATAATATACAGTTCTAAATAATCTTAATAGTCTTAATCAATATTTGAGAGAAGTTCATTATTTGAAAAATTAGTCAAACAAAATCGCTATTTTTGACATTATAAAAATAATTCAATTGTAAATAGAACATACATTTAAATTTCAATTTGTACTATATTTGAACTTCAGGTTGTCCTCCACATATTATATATAATTAATCGATTGAAAAAAGAAAAGAAAAATAATTCGCACTTATTTTTAAAGGATGTTTTATGTTACAATTTGAAAAGTATTCGGATTCAGAACAGGTAAATAATAAATTATATATTATTGTTGTATTTGAATTAAAAGAAATTGTTTTGTGAATGTTCTAAGCATATAATAAACTTTATTTCTAATTAAATAATTATCCCAAAAAAATACGCTTTAAGTGCATTATGAAATACTTGTACTTATGAAGTTCTGAAGAGCTAGTTGGCATTTTTGTATCCGGCAAGTTAAGCACTTGACGCCCAAAAAGTTCGAGTTCGAGGCGATGAGAACGTGTCCCCCATCCTTATCCGTATCCCTATCCTTATCCACCCCTAACCCAACCCAACTTTGAGGAAAAGTCACTTTCGCTCGCACAAACAAAATCGGAAAAGTTGCTGCTGCTGGGGGCAAAGGCGGCAAAAATCAAAGTTTCCGCCAGGGTTGCCTCCCGCACTGCCAGGGCTGTCGTGTGTGCTCAGTCGTGCGTGCAACGAAGGATGAAAGGACATGGGAGAAAGTCCTGCTCCTGCTCCTGCTCCGTCCCTGTGCTTGGTCAGCCAGGGCAACCTTTTTTTGTCTTTTTTTCGCTTTTGGCCATATTGAGTGGCCAGTGAGGTTCATAAAAACGATTTCGTTTATTGGGCTGCATTTCAATTGGTTGCATTTCGGTTAATCGAAAATGGGGAAAGGGGATTTCGATTGAAAGTATTGGCGTGAATTTCGATTTGGAGGATAGTATTGAATATAGTTAAAATATAATTATGATAGCATTTACAGAACAAAGGGAAGTTGTCACAGCTTCTTTGTTACTTTTGTAATTTATAAGCGAGTACCTACTTTTTTGGTGTTTACTGTTTCCAAATTATAATTTATATATATATTTTTTTGTACACCCCTGGAAGAGATCCCCCGAAACTTGAGGAAATCGGTCTGCAAGGGTATAGAGCAACTGCCCCCGAAGCTAGTCCATTCCATTCTCGTCAGTATGTGAATTGATTTTTTCCTTAATATTTGTCAACAAATATGGCCACATTTGTTTGCCTTCAGGCTTCATGGCTCAAACGAAAAATTGTTTAAGCTTTTCAAATGATTTTGCGCTCTTCAGCTGAATGGGAATAGGAATAGGAAACTTGGGTATCTGGGGGCATCTGAATCGCTCGATAAAATGCTTCCGAGGACAAGTTCTATTTTTAAATGCATTTCAGAGTGCAGTGGAGAAATTCCTTGGCTCCCATGGAGTGTCCTTTCTGTCAGCTAGTCCTGAGCATGTCCTGAAAAGTCCAAGGCATCACATGCAGCTTATATTTGACATGCATTTTAATTTAGCCTCGTCTGTGCTGCTTCTTATTCTGCCTTTTACTTTATTGCATCCACTGGCCAATGGACAATGGTCCACGGAATGTGGCATCTAGATGACCGAAAAAAAATAAAGGCGACGACAAAAATGTGTCCAAGACGAAAAGGTGCAACGAGTTTTGATTACAAAATGCCATCACAAAACACACAGATATAGCTCATGTTCTCAAATGTATTCTTTCGGTTCTATATTGTCCAGGTGCGAGGACTAGAAATTGCGAAATTAATGTTTTAGTCCGAATATTTTCTTTAATGAACTACATAATTATGCAGAAACTTCCAAATCATGTTTGATTTTATTCGATTGTCGCCTCGATTTGCAGGAAAACTGTCAAAATGGAAAATCAAAAGAAAAGCGAAAAACGGAAAGCGAAATACGGAAAAGCGAAACCAGGCGAGATGCCTCCGCAGACTTGACTTTCGGTTAAATCCTGAATGGGGCTGTAAACTCTCAATCAATTGCGACGGACACGAGAAAAACAGGGAACAAC
>JAJJHY010000576.1:76225-218409 GCA_021224005.1 Drosophila setifemur
CCATTTTCCTCCACCCATTTTCCCCCCTTTCATTTGTGTGCTTTTGTTGCCTCTTTTCTCCCGTCTCCGGTCTCTTGTTTTCCCTTCTTTTATGGCATCGTAAACAGCACATAACACTAAAGAGGGCGTGTCCCAGGCCAAGCACAAAAAAAACATAAACAAACACGGAGAAAAATATAGAAAAATAAAAACTTGTCTTCCAGGATGTACGAAAAGTAGGCGACGCGTGCGAATAATAAAATAGTTTTCGACTATCCAATTGCATATTTAAAAGGAGCAACTAAATGTTCCCATCCGGTACGCCCTTCCTTTTTTTTTTTTGAGCAGACCCCTCCCCATCCCCATTTCCCATTTCCGTTTCCGCTTTGTGTGTGCTAATGGCTTTCCTTTTTTCCGGTATTTGTCCACTTTTCCACACAGCCACTTGTCGCATCGCATCGCATGCAACGCATTTTCATTTAATTTTTCATGCGCTCTCATTAAATAACAACCAACGTTGAAATGGTCAAGAGGGTGAATATCATCTGCAACAGCTGTTGCTGTTGTCAAACCAAATGGAAAACGGGAAATACGAGGAGGAAATATGAAGAAAAGCCCCGAACTTTCTGGTCCCTTTGGTGGCCAAGTTTATTTAGGGTGAAATTCTTTTATCTGAAATCCAAGGAGAAAACGCTTTAGTGGTTTCGATTGGGGAATTCCAGCACCAGCTCCGGCACCAGCTCCGGCTCCTGCTCTCTAGGAGCACCCGTCTCCCGTTTTCAATTAAGCACCAACTTCGACACACCAAATGGAATTTGTGGAAAATTCTTCAACGCAAAACTTCTCCGCCTTGGCCAAATACTATATATGGATATATTTTCGTTCCCAATGAATAATGGTTAGCATGGGTTGGGGGGTTCATCTTTGTGCCGAGAGACTTATTTGAATATTTGTAACTTTTGATATTAGTATCCATTCAGGAGAAGGCGGGTTCCATCTTCTATAGATATAAAAGTACGGATTTGCATTCAAGTCCGTCTATTTATATTCCGTAATCCGTCGTAGCCCTTTGACCCTGGCATTGGAGGGAAATACACACTTTTCCAAAGGTGAAATATATATATATATAAATATATTCGCAGCAGCAAGTAAGGATATTTGTTGAAAATAAAAAAAAGTATTTAAGAATATTCAAATTTTGCAAATATTTTATCACATAAATTTCGAATTATTACGATTATTATGAGTCTTTTGAAAACAGTTGCACACACTGAAAATTGTTTTTCTTTTTCAGTTTGTAGAAATTACAAACTATGCTTTTGATGCTGTTACCTGTTTTGGTAGAAATGCGATTTGCGGGAGATTAAAAGTTGGATAGAGTAAATGCAATTTTGGTTTTAACGTTGTCATTAATGTGGCAACATTGCTGCTGTTGTTGCTGCTGCTTTTGTTCCTGTTGAACTGCCCAACTATTTGCAACGGAAAACTATGGAGCGAAAAAGGGAACAAAAAAACAAAAAGAAAGCCCACAACTGTGTGGGAAAATGATGAAAATATATATGGGGGAAAATGTGCATTGAGCGTGGGAAGGCGGAAAATATGGCGGAAGGTCACCATTTCATATGCAATTCCGGTGTGTTGATTGGAATTTCTGTGTTCGGGCGAAATGTAATTTGTTTTAATATTTCTATTTGACGGATTTCTGGCAATGGAAAACTGCTTGTTATGGCACCTGCAACTGCACCTGCAACTGCTCCTGTTCCAGCTCCTGCACCCTCAAAGAGGAAATTCCACCCGCTACTTAAAATTAAAGGAACCCGAGCGTGAAAGTTCTGGTTAGGGTTTTGACCTGGTTGACTTGGTTTAATGGTTGTTATTTATTTAAAAAGTTATCAAATTATTGGCTCTAAAATCAAGATGTGGAATATAAAAACACACCCGTTGCTCCTCTGCCAAATCAGGGATTTTAATTTCAAGTTTTATGCCTCGAATTAAGTTACCTCTATATATTTAATTAACCTGGGTTCTATTTCAAAAGGTAAAATATTACAAATGAGTATTGGAATATATTTATGTACTATTATATTTCAAACTATTTGTTTGTTTGTATGTTCCCTAATTCCTGTTGAATATAGTTTTTATTCGAATTTGTTAATCTATTTTTTTGTTGCGTTCAAATTTTCAGATTGGGTCAATGTGATTCGGGCCAATGGGAATATCAGCTTACAGCAGTTTGCGGATGTGCAGGGGCGTAGGTAGGTGAAGGGATTGGCCATTGTCGTTCATTGGGATTATATTGTGCAAATGCTATCCACGCCTAATGATGCCGCCATGTGGCCTCCATTTTCCTCAGACCAACCCTGAGCTACAGGTCACAGGTCACAGGTGTCAATGGCCTCAATCTAATTTTCCACTAGTTGAAGAATGGATTTGCCGCTCTCTTGCGAACCCCAAAGATATACTTTCCTCTAGTTTGAGTTCCTGAAATTTTATATATTCAGTAATGTAGTTTTTTTTTTTGTGGATTTTTATGTTTTTATTAAATTCTTTCTTAGTGGTGCACCTACTTCATTAAAGAACCTTAAGCAGAAATAATCCCTATACAGCATTTCCATTATTTTTTAAATATAGACAATTTATTAGCTCTGAATTTCTGAATGGTAATTTTGGCGTGATTATTTTCATCATACTCGTAGCGTATTTTGTCGTGACCCAAAGCCTCAATATTGGTCAAAACCAAATGGTGTCAGTTCCACTGTCTGCGTCTATTATATCTCATCCTCTCTCTCTCTTACATTGTGCTGCTGTCTCTCTCTCTCTCCCTCTCTCTCTCTCTCTACCGTTGTGTCCTTAGCCAGGGCCATTAATTTAATCGGCATGTCATTTGATGTTCAAAGTTTTACACCTTTGCGACAGGAGGCAGTATAAGCGTAAAATGCCTCTTGGCAGTGCTCACAGTTTTCCCATTTTCCCTCTGAATTTTCCGCCCACTTCCCCACTTATTTTTCCCCAGAGTTGTTCGTATTTGATGCTGAGGCGCTCTGGAATTAGTTTCCCGTATTTAAATCACAATGAGTTTAGTTTCTCGCATTTACCAACTTGGCTCTTACAAAATCCAAATCAGGGGAATTACAGAAACAATTACCACTATAATTATAAGAAATTTATTTATTTATAAACTTTGCGCCAATCAAACATTTTTACCGGATTGCCGAATGATTCTGTGAAAAAATTGATTTCCGTTTAATTGCAATCATAATTTATGGCGTATGTGTGGAAAACATGATACTCTGCGGGAAATCGCAAATGGAAACGGAAAATGAGATGGACTGCGGAAAAGCAGCACTCATAAACTGGTAAATGATTAATGGCCTTGTTTGAAAACAAGTCAAGTGCGGTACAAAAATGTTGACAGTATTTCAAACCAAACACCAAATAATTAAAATAGGCGAGATATATAATTAGGAAAACCATATAAACTAAAATATAATATGTTCTTTGAGCCCTTCAATTAGTAATCATCCATTAAATTCATAAAATGTGTATTTATATTTTAGTACGCACTTAAAGTTTGTTTTTCCAAATGCAAGTTTGTGTTCTGTTTTATCGGAAATAACTTCGAAGTTTAACGAGCAATGGTTATACTCGTATATATAATTCTCCTTTTCTGCCCTGCAAAGTAAATCACAATTAAGCAGCGAGTTTAATATTATTCTTATACTTTTTCTTTTACGAATTTCGGCATACAATTGCAGGATTTTCGTTTTGGCTTATCGCATTCTCATTCTTGTTCTTCGGGCCAAGCAAATTATCGTTTGGAATTTTCCTTTGCCTTTGTTTGGTCGTTGCATGATTTTTTTATGACTTTTATTACCCGAAAGCACATGCTGGTTTTTATATCCTTGCAGAGGGTATTATAATTTTGACCAGAAGTTTATAACGCAGTGAAGGAGACGTCTCAGACCCTATAAAGTATATATATTCTTGATCAGCATCACCAGCCGAGTCGATCTAGCCATGTCCGTCTGTCCGTCTGTCTGTCTGTCCGTCTGTCGGTTGCTATGTAAACTATTCCCTCAGTTTTAAAGCTATCGGGCAGAAACTTTGCACTGACCCTTAGATTTGTTGCAGGTAGTAAATAAGTCGGAACTGCCGAAATCGGAACACTACATCACATAGCTAACATTGGGAAAAAGTGCCATAAATTCGGCATTTTTCAAGATAATTAATTTATTTCTTGGTAAACTCTATTGAATAGACATTTTTTTTCTCGAATTATCGACCATTAAAGTCAGTTATCTTTAAATTTAGACAACGCTCTAATCAATATATTTTTGTCCTTTGGCGGTTTTTGTGCAAAATTTTAGCTCATTTCCAATTTTGAATTAAACAAAAACTACAAGGCTTTCACTGAAATTAACTTTTACTACAACTACAATATATGAAATAAAACACAATTTGGTTGGTTTAAGGTGATGGTTGATATTTCGTATTTAAGGCGTGCAAACAATAAATAATAAGCCGTGGCAAAGCATCAAAATGATTGTGTCCTGTCTTCCGTAGTCTCACTAATGTAATATGTGGTTGTTGTGTCCTGCATCTTTGGTAAAAAATGCGTGTGCGCTGAAACTATAAGGAGGTTAAAATCTATTGTTTATATTATATGGTTATAATACGTACCAAATTCGATGTCCCGTTCAAATTTCCGTCCTCCGAAGCCTACTGATGACGAGTCCCATCCACGCCAATATAATTGAAGCCCTCAATTATGAAATTCACTGTATTAATTTAGCATGTATAATTTCGTACCGAGTCGCTTTCGCCGATTTTGCAACTACATTGTCACGTAGTTCTCGACATTGCAAGCAATTTTACTCGGATTTTTATTTATTTAAAATTTTGTTTGTTTTTTTATACAAATTGTGGCCAGAAGGACTATTTACAATTAAGATGTGAACCATACAAAAGTTGCCGTCGGTATGAGGTTTTGGGTGTCGGTAGCAGGTATATCCCTTTTACAGATGTCAGAAATCAAGTCAAGGCCTGCTTGATCAGGAAAATTTTAATTCCTTAAAACAAGTAAGAACGTTACAGTCGAGTTTACCGACTGTTACAGACCCTGTACAAATTTGGTTTTAGGCAAAATAAAAACACCGAGTCCGGTCTGGGATTCGAACCCAAGATCTTCGCGTTTTAAGTCGGACGTCGTAACCATTCGACAAACCCAAACTTTTTGAATCGGCAGCTAATACAGTATAAATATATTGAAGGCACACATTCATACAAATGTATATGAAGGTAGTGGCAGCTGCAGCTGCACTTCCGAGAAAAATCAACCACCGAACGCAAGCGATTTACCGTTTGCTTGAGCAAATAAGCAGATTATTTGTGCCTGTAAACTTTAGGTTTTTATTGTGCGCTTTCTAATTAACCAATCTTGATGAAATTACCAGGATCGGTAGAAATCTATGCTCCAATTGCATGTGTATTTTTAAAAAAATTTTAGCTTGAAAATTGTGCAGTGCAGGGCAGTGCAAAAATTCAAATACAAATTGCGGGGGCGGTGGGCGTGGCACCGACTTAAAAAAATAAACTCTAATTTACTCAGTATAAGAAGAATCTACACTGGTAATACGGTCCCTCTAGCTCTTACAGTTGCTGAGATCCGTGTGTTCATCCGGACGGACGGACGGACGGACGGACGGACGGACAGACGGACGGACGGACGGACGGACGGACAGACGGACAGACGGACAGACGGACATGGCTATATCGACTCAGCTCGTCATGCTGATCAAGAATATATATACTTTGTGGGGTCTGCCACGCCTCCTTCTGCGTGTTACATACATTTGCACAAACTTAATATACCCTTTACCCTTTGGGTACAGGGTCTAATAAATTTATTTTCATCTCAGTAGGCTTGAGATTGGCGATTGTCAGAGCGAGTTGGGAATAGTCGGATAAAGGTTTCCATGCTGGTTGTGCCTTTTATTTCCATGCAAATGCAGAGCAAATACAGAGCACAGAAAAAACGATTCCTAAGCTTTTTTTTTATTTTTTGGCTTTTTTAACCTTTTCTAATTCTAAAATCAATCGGACAAGACCCGATAAAAATACCAAAATCTGGTATTTTTCTATTGTTTTTATACCCTTGCAGAAGGTATTATAATTTTGACCAAAAGTTTGTAACGCAGTGAAGGAGACATTTCCGACCCTATAAAGTATATATATTCTTGATCAGCATCACCAGCCGAGTCGATCTACCCATATCCGTCTGTCTGTCCGTCTGTCTGTCCGTTTGTCTGTCCGTCTGTCTGTTGCTATGTAAACTAGTCTCTCAGTTTTAAAGCTATCGGGCAGAAACTTCAATCTGTTGCAGGTACTATATAAGTCGGAACGGCTGGAATCGGAATACTACATCACATAGCCGTTATAGGAACGATTGGGAAAAAGTGCCATTCATTCGCTATTTTTTAAGATAACCAATTCGTTCTTTAGAAATCAATTTGTAATGACTTTTTAAACTTATCCTGAAAGTTTTATCAAATCGGACCACTATATCCTACAGTGATTGAGAATAACTCTGGTGTTTTTCAAGACAATTAATTCATTCTTGAGAATTCATAGACATTAAATCCCTTTTAGAAAATCAAAAACCAAAAGTCGGATCAATATATCCTATAGCTGCCAAACAATCGATCGAACAGTTTTAAAGCAACTGGTCTGCAAGGGTATTCTAAGCTTCGGGTATCGAAGCTAGCCTTCCTTTCTTGTTAGACCCTGTACCCAAAGGGTAAAGGGTATATTAAGTTTGTGCAAATGTATGTAACAGGCAGAAGGAGGCGTGGCAGACCCCACAAAGTATATATATTCTTGATCAGCATGACGAGCTGAGTTGATATAGCCATGTCCGTCTGTCCGTCTGTCCGTCTGTCCGTCTGTCCGTCCGGATGAACACACGGATCTCAGCAACTGTAAGAGCTAGAGGAACCGTATTACCAGTGTAGATTCTTCTAATACTGAGTAAATTAGAGTTTATTTTTTTAAGTCGGTGCCACGCCCACCGCCCCCGCAATTTGTATTTGAATTTTTGCACTGCCCTGCACTGCACAATTTTCAAGCTAAAATTTTTTTAAAAATACGCATGCAATTGGAGCATAGAGTTTTACCGATCCTGAAAATTTCATCAAGATTGGTTAATTAGAAAGCGCACAATAAATACCTAAAGTTTACAGGCGCTAAACACAAAAAATCTGTTTATTTGCGCCAACAAACGGTAAATCGCTTGCGTTCGGTGGTTGATTTTTCTCGGAAGTGCCGCTGTAGCTGCGCTGCCACTACCTTCATATATGTACATACATACGAATGTGTATGTATGTATGTATGTATGAATGTGCGTCTTCAATATATTTATACTGTATTAGCTGTCGGTTCGCAAAGCTTGGGTTTGTCGAATGGTTACGACGTTCGACTTAAAACGCGAAGATCTTGGGTTCGAATCCCAGACCGGACTCGGTGTGAATATATATTTTTTTTTGGTTTTTTTTTATTTTGGCTAAAACCAAATTTGTACAGGGTCTGTAACAGTCGGGAAACTCGACTGTAACGTTCTTACTTGTTTTTTTTTGACAATGTGTTTTCAATGGCATTGTTTATTATTTATTTGTTATTCGCAGCTTGTTGTTTATGTTGCCTTCGCTTATGTTTTTATTGACAGTTATGACAGCCATTTGAGCTTGTTGTCGCTGTCTTTTCGCTTTTCCGGCTTCGGTTTTTAGCGGGAGAGAAGGGAAATCGTCTTGGGTGGGAAACGGGGGAAACAGAGGAAAATGCTCTCGATTTTATTTTGGATTTTGATGATTCTTATGGCAGAGACCAGCATGCAACTTGCAAATGTATTTAAATTTTTTAATATTAAATAATTCTGAAAATGCCAATTAAATTTCCCTAGTTATCCTTTGGTAGGAAATATTTAAGCCACAAACGTTAAAATAGGAGTTTAACTGGAAGTTTCGCATCTAAATGGCTTAAAATGGCTTAAAGCTTTGCTCTTCAGCTTCGAGAAGGAAAATGATTTCCTCATTAAAACGCAGCCACAATAAATGCATTTTCCGCATAGATTTAAAGGCGAATCAAGCGAACCTAAGTCACAATTAACTGGAGCTCATGTGCACTGCAAAACTAACGATCGATATACAGAAACATAATTTAAAATTTCAAAATTCGATCAAAAAGGGTTAATTTAACATTTTGTTTGCAAAATAAACAAAATTAAAATAAAACAAGTAAGAACGTTACAGTCGAGTTTCCCGACTGTTACAGACCCTGTACAAATTTGGTTATAAGCAAAAGAAAACAAGAAAGGAAGGCTAGCTTCGGTACCCGAAGCTTAGAATACCCTTGCAGGCTAGTTGCTTTTAAACCGTTCAATCGTTTGTATGTCAGCTATAGGATATAGTAATCCGATTTTTGGGTTTTTAAATTTCTAAAAAGGCTTCAATGTCTATGAAAACTGTTTTTATCAAGAATGAATTAATTGTCTTGAAAAACACCAGAGTTATGCTCAATGACCCATTTTTTCCCATAGTTCCTATGGCAGCTATAGGATATAGTAGTCCGATTTTAATGAAACTTTTAGGATATGTTAAAGATGCTATTAAATAGAGTTTACCAAGAAATAAATAAAAAACCTTTAAGAATGGCGAATTTATGGCTGTTTTTCCAAATCGTTCCTATGGCAGCTACGTGATCTAGTGTTCCGATTCCGGCCGTTCCGACTTATATACTACCTGAACAGATTGAAGGATTGGTGCAAAGTTTCAGTCCGATAGCCCTAAAACTGAGGGACTAGTTTACATAGCAACCGACAGACGGACAGACAGACGGACAGACAGACGGACAGACGGACAGACGGACATGGCTAGATCGACTCGGCTGGTGATGCTGATCAAGAATATATATACTTTATAGGGTCGGAAATGTCTCCTTTACTGCGTTACAAACTTCTGGTCAAAATTATAATACCCTCTGCAAGGGTATAAAAATATTGAATATTAAAAAGTTAATTAAGAAATTAAGGAGTAATTACATTTATACCGAAAAGAAAACATTTCCCTTTCGTGTTTAGTTTTCAACTTTAAAATCAATACACCTTAAAATCATTTATGTCTTCCGAACTTGGCTCTTTCCCTTATGGATCCAAAAATTTGTATTGCCAATTGCATTTTTTCGCATTTTCGAGATGCTCAAATATTTTGTTAAATATATATTGAGTCCCGCCCCAAATATGGGCCAAAAGGTTGAAGTGGGCGAAGTGATTGAGAGCAGCTTCAAAGTGAGCAAACACAGAACCCGGCAATTTTAATAAAGCCAGAATGGCAGGGGAAATCGGGGTGACACGCATAAAAACTTTAGTGTCCCTCTAAGCACTCGCCCAAAAATTGGTAAGACAAATTGGCCAAATTAATAGTTCGTGGGTCGATGGTCGATGGCTTTGTACTGATTTCGAGCTATGAAACTATTTTTATTTAATATTTCATGGTTTTGGTTATTAAATTCCTTACTATTTACTATTTTACTATAAGTTATTATTTAATATAAGCTATGAAAATACAGAAATAGACTCAGCTCGTCATGCTGATCAAGAATATATATACTTTGTGGGGTCTGCCACGCCTCCTTCTGCCTGTTAGATACATTTGCACAAACTTAATATACCCTTTACCCTTTGGGTACAGGGTCTAATAAAGTGTATCTAAGATAAGTAACTCAAAAGCTATACTCTTGGAGCTCGCCTATGTGATGGACATTTCGCAAATCGTTTCTGTTGCGTAGGAACAATCTTGGAGATTGTCATTTGTGCAGCTCATTAGAAAAGAGGAAGATGGCCCTATGTGGTCGGAAAGAGAGGGGGCAGGGGGCAGGGTGCAGGGGTGCAGGCCATCAACAAATGCAAATGAAATGGCTTGGCAACTTCCATCTCACGGGTGCTAAAGTGGGCGTGGCTGGTAGATACTTACTTCAATTAGGCGGCAAATTCATAATGTACAATCTGCAGCTCGTATGTAATGCACATACAGATGCCATGAAAAAGAGGGAAATAAATATAAACGAAGGGAAATGGGAAAGTTTCCCTTGCTGAGAATTGCCTAAAAATGTTTTCCATGTTTTAGGTCATTCCTTTCGAATGACTTGCACTTGCCACTCGGACAACATGCGTCCTTCCATGAATAACTATATATATATATATATATTCTCGCTCTGTATGATTAGAATAAAATGTGGCATCTGTGAGATATGAGTGCACGTACGGAGCTAAAGTGGAGTTGAATGTCCTACGCAGGACAATAATGAATGCCACAGTGCCAGCATCACTCACACATAAAAAAAAAAAAGGGTTTATGAAAATATATTTAAAATTTGTTTAATATATTTGAATTCATCAAATGAATACCGATTTTGCTGTGTCAATAGTTTGAAAAAAAGTTTGATCTGTAATAAATGCAATGAAGTTAATGTAGAAATTAATGTGAAATAAAAACATAATAGATTATATATATAATGTATATAAATGCAATGGCTTGGCTTTACATAATATACATTTCTAGGGTATGCACAAAATTAACTATAATTAATTGTAGTAATAACTGATATTATGAATAAATTTGAATTAAACATTTTGACTATTTCTGTATTTTCATAGCTTATATTAAATAATAACTTATAGTAAAATAGTAAATAGTAAGGAATTTAATAACCAAAACCATGAAATATTAAATAAAAATAGTTTCATAGCTCGAAATCAGTACAAAGCCATCGACCATCGACCCACGAACTATTAATTTGGCCAATTTGTCTTACCAATTTTTGGGCGAGTGCTTAGAGGGACACTAAAGTTTTTATGCGTGTCACCCCGATTTCCCCTGCCATTCTGGCTTTATTAAAATTGCCGGGTTCTGTGTTTGCTCACTTTGAAGCTGCTCTCAATCACTTCGCCCACTTCAACCTTTTGGCCCATATTTGGGGCGGGACTCAATATATATTTAACAAAATATTTGAGCATCTCGAAAATGCGAAAAAATGCAATTGGCAATACAAATTTTTGGATCCATAAGGGAAAGAGCCAAGTTCGGAAGACATAAATGATTTTAAGGTGTATTGATTTTAAAGTTGAAAACTAAACACGAAAGGGAAATGTTTTCTTTTCGGTATAAATGTAATTACTCCTTAATTTCTTAATTAACTTTTTAATATTCAATATTTTTATACCCTTGCAGAGGGTATTATAATTTTGACCAGAAGTTTGTAACGCAGTAAAGGAGACATTTCCGACCCTATAAAGTATATATATTCTTGATCAGCATCACCAGCCGAGTCGATCTAGCCATGTCCGTCTGTCCGTCTGTCCGTCTGTCTGTCCGTCTGTCTGTCCGTCTGTCCGTCTGTCGGTTGCTATGTAAACTAGTCCCTCAGTTTTAGGGCTATCGGACTGAAACTTTGCACCAATCCTTCAATCTGTTCAGGTAGTATATAAGTCGGAACGGCCGGAATCGGAACACTAGATCACGTAGCTGCCATAGGAACGATTTGGAAAAACAGCCATAAATTCGCCATTCTTAAAGGTTTTTTATTTATTTCTTGGTAAACTCTATTTAATAGCAATTTTAACATATCCTAAAAGTTTCATAAAAATCGGACCACTATATCCTATAGCTGCCATATGAACGATAGGAGAAAATGGGATATTGAGCATAACTCTTGTGTTTTCCAAAACAATTAATTCATTCTTGATAAGAACAATTTTCATAGACATTAAAGCTTTTTTAGAAATTTAAAAACCAAAGATCGGATCACTATATCCTATGCCATACAATCGATCGAACAATTTAAAGGCAACTGGTCTGCAAGGGTATTCTAAGCTTCGGGTACCGAAGCTAGCCTTCCTTTCTTGTTTTTGTATGTACAAGTTTTTCGAAAAATTGCAAAATACGTATTTTCAGGTGTGTTATATATTATATATGTATATATCACCCGTGCTCCGATTTGATGTGCCAACAAAGATATCGACATCATTTTGCCGAAGGCATCGGAAAACCTAGTTAGGGCCCAGCAAAATTAGATTCTTCCGTCGCTAGTTTCATTATTTTTTATGTCCTCACATTTCGAACCAGGGAGTAAGGGAGTCGGGGAGTCTGTTGGGCGTATTAATAGAATCAGTCAAACGTCTCTATATGTATTTGAATAATCAAATTGACTACTACTGCCGCCCCTCGTCCATATCTCTGTTCGATGAGCCTTTGCCGTTGCCACCAGCTGCAAATGGGTGGGTTTTGGGCATTGGGTGGATTCGGTGGATTCAGGGACCCCTTTCCAATTTCCACCCGCCACACCCCCTTTTTATTTCGATTCGCCTTTTCCGCTCCAAGTGGCACTCGAGCCACTCAAGTGGGTGAAAGTTGTGGAGGGGCCATGGACATAATTCGGGATGTGCGATAGGATCTGCGAATGGGATGTGTGAATAAATGAGTTGGACCACAGTCCACAGTCCCCATTTGCACCAAACGAAAATATTATCTATAGACTTTCAGAATATATAGGTCAAATTGTAATGAAAAAAAACATTTAATAGTGTTGTGGGAATTTATTCATTATAAAATGTATTTAAAGATAAGATACCACAATAAATACGAAGCTAAATTGATCTTTTTACCATTTGCTATACCTTTAGTCAACTAATTTAGTACAAATTGTGAGCTACTGATTTATTTAAGTTCAACTTCAATATAATTTATTGATGATTATTCCCAAATATTTTTGGTCAAGGCTATTTGTAGTTGTGTAGCATTCTAATCCCTCTTTGGCTCACAAAAATCATTGATGGAAGTGCGAAAATCCGGGCCAAAGGCAAAGGAGCAGCCATAGAGGATTTTTTACAAAGGCAGGGGGCAGGGGCAGGGGCACAAGCTGGGCTTCTCCAATTGAATATGAATTGACTCTCGTATTAATATGGCTGGAAGCCTGTCCCTTTAATTTGTCGCAACAAGCCGAACTAAAATGAAATGTAAATTGCCCCGACAAAAGGACAATCACTCCATTCTAGTTCTACTTCGCTTCCTTATCCCACTTTTATGGCCTTCGATATGGGAGTATAACCATAAAATACAAATACCATAGACTGAATATAAAACCCGGCGGATAGAAACAAAATAGAAACCCAGGGGCGGCGGCTGCTGTGGAGGGGGGGTTCTAATAGGTGGAGAGCATACATATGTGCCGCTAATGTGGGAATAAGAAGAGTCAACAAATAAGTCCTGGGCGTCGACTTGTCCGATGACCTCCGAGATATAAACTAAAATTTAATGGGTATCGGAAATTGAGCAAACAGGGAATGTGATTGTGATTGTGAGCAAATGCAAACACTTCTTCCTACCCCTTTTTTTTGGAATTCGAAGTTCTTTCAGTATTACATGGGAAGACATCATTTGCACTTTTCTTTTTTTTTTATAATTAAAGTTGCAGAAACTTTCCACCATAAATTCCCTTAATAAATTGTGAACACAAATAACTTTGCTAGTTTAACTTATATTTAGAACATAACTTTTTAGGACATAACTTTTCCCAAAATTAAGTTAGAGTTAATTATAAACTGTATTAAAATTGATTAATTTTCAAAGCTCTTTTAAATTAGTTTACAAAGTATTAGGAAACATAGAAACCTTGCAATCCTAGTTACTAGAACATAGTAAACTATTCCATAAAATATTTTGGCTGGCAAAAACAGAAAATCCAGAAAACACTTAAAATTAGAAAATATATTGCCATTGGAGGGAGCACAACTACCAATCTGGCGATGGAGGAAATGTTTTCGTGAAGATAATAGATAAACGAGAAATGGGGTTATATTCTTTTTAGACCCTGTACCCAAAGGGTAAAGGGTATATTAAGTTTGTGCAAATGTATGTAACAGGCAGAAGGAGGCGTGGCAGACCCCACAAAGTATATATATTCTTGATCAGCATGACGAGCTGAGTCGATATAGCCATGTCCGTCTGTCCGTCTGTCCGTCTGTCCGTCCGTCCGTCCGGATGAACACACGGATCTCAGCAACTGTAAGAGCTAGAGGAACCGTATCACCAGTGTATATTCTCCTAATACTGACGCAATTAGAGTTTATTTTTTTAAGTCGGCGCCACGCCCACCGCCCCCGCAATTTGTATTTGAATTTTTGCACTGCCCTGCACTGCACAATTTTCAAGCTAAAATTTTTTTTAAAAATACACATGCAATTCGAGCATAGATTTCTACCGATCCTGAAAATTTCATTTAGATTGAATAATTAGAAAGCGCACAATAAATTCCTAAAGTTTACAGGCGCTTAACACAAAAAATCTGTTTATTTGCGCAAACGAACGGTAAATCGCTTGCGTTCGGTGGTTGATTTTTCTCGGAAGTGCCGCTGCAGCTGCGCTGCCACTACCTTCATATACATATGTATGAATGTGCGTCTTCAATATATTTATTCTGTGTTAGCTGCCGGTTTAAAAAGTTTGGGTTTGTCGAATGGTTACGACGTTCGACTTAGAACACGAAGATCTTGGGTTCGAATCCCAGACCGGACTCGGTGTGAATATATATATATATATTTTTATTTATTTTTTTTTTTTGCTTATAACCAAATTTGTACAGGGTCTGTAACAGTCGGGAAACTCGACTGTAACGTTTTTACTTGTTTATTTTACTAAACGAAAAGCTGACCGCAAAGAATTACACCGAAAATAACAAAAATGCAGCAGCCTCAATATATATATATATATATTTGGCTCGCTCTGATCCCTATAGAAACGATAAGCCCTGCAAATAAAGAAATGGCAAATAAAGTCAAAATAAAAGCAACCCGAAAATCCAAATGAAATATTGGGAGGAACATCATTTGGGGATAGGCGATTTCGGTAAGCAATTTAATGATAAACTTATTCCCAGTGCGAAACAATCGGGAAAGTCCATAAACAAAAGGAGGGTTTAAAAAAAGGCAACAGGGAAAAACAGGGAATACAGGGAATATTTTGGGCACTCACAAAAATATACAGAGCTAGTAGTTCTATATATTTTTACTTCAAATCTAAAAAACACGTAGTTATTTTTTTGTCGGACTCAACATTTTGTTTTTTTAGCAAATTAATTGGTTTAATATATCATTTGATGAATTGTGTAATTTAATAACAACTAGCAAAAAAAAAGTGTAGTTGAATTATTGAATCATTGATTAAATTTCTCTTGAATTTTTAACTAGCTTATTTTTACCCTTAGCACATAAATATATGATTAAATTTAGCAATGTAAGAATCTTTAAATTAGTTTCTCCTCCTCAAAGTATTTTGCCCGTTACTCTGACAATGAAAGATATATGTTAATTCTGCTTATATCCTGTTTTTAATGGTATGACAAGGTGAATAAATCATCTCCGACCCTATAAAGTATATATATATATATATGCGTTCAAACGAATATCAAACCCAGTTAGATGAAGTCTATTTCAATATCTGAATTTATTAATCCTTGATTTGGCAACAAAGTAACGGGTATGCATTGTCCGTGTTTTTAAATTTTTTTCCACTCACCACTAAAGGTCAGGTGCGACGTTGGAAGGGGGCTCGGGACATATATATATATATATATATATATATACATATATATATATTCTGGGTAGCCAGGCTATGGCTAACTTAGATTAATGAGCCAGCCACGGACATGGACCGAAGCCAAGTCCAGAAGATGGCGACAACTTCGGAGCTAATGCCAAGAAATAAAAGCTGCCCTCCCCCTTCCTTTGTTTGCCTTCCCCTCCCATGTTTTTATACCCTTGCAGAGGGTATTATAATTTTGACCAGAAGTTTGCAACGCAGTGAAGGAGACATTTCCGACCCTATAAAGTATATATATTCTTGATCAGCATCACCAGCCGAGTCGATCTAGCCATGTCCGTCTGTCCGTCTGTCCGTCTGTCCGTCTGTCTGTCCGTCTGTCTGTCCGTCTGTCTGTCCGTCTGTCGGTTGCTATGTAAACTAGTCCCTCAGTTTTAAAGCTATCGAGCTGAAACTTTACACCAACCCTTCAATCTGTTGCAGGTAGTATATAAGTCGGAACGGCCGGAATCGGAACACTACATCACATAGCTGCCATAGGAACGATTTGGAAAAAGTGTCATAAATTCGCCATTTTTTAAGATATATTGTTCATTTCTTGGTAAACTCTATTTAATACCAATTTTAACATATCCTGAAAGTTTCATCAAAATCGGACTACTATATCCTATAGCTGCCTTAGGAACGATAGGAAAAAATGGGTCATTGAGCATAACTCTGGTGGTTTTTAAGTCAAATAATTCATTCTTGAGAAAAAAAGTTTTCATAGGCATTTAAGCCTTTTTAGAAATTTAAAAACAAAAGATTGGATCACTATATCCTATAGCTGCCATACAATCGATCGAACAGTTGAAAGGCAACTGGTCTGCAAGGGTATTATAAGCTTCGGGTACCGAAGCTAGCCTTCCTTTCTTGTTTTTTTTATATTTTAATCCGATGATTTATAAACGCTTCGTGTTCTTTTTTCCACTTTCAATAACGTGATTCGATTTTTTTCAGTGTACAGCAGCCTTTATTTTTTTGTTGGCAACCGCTGTCAGCAGCAGTTAAACAATTGAAGCCATATTTAGTTAACATTTCGACTAATGTCTCGAATCCTGCGCGACGTGCCATTCTCGGGCATCTACTGGACCTGCAACGAGTTCCTCAAGGCCCGGTTCAACGTGGTGGAGCCCTCGTTCGGCTTCAGCTTCGCGGCGGGGGCGATATCGGCATCGGTGGCCGCCACCATTACCACGCCCTTCGACGTTGTGAAAATGCACGAGCGAATCGAGTTCGGCGAGAAGTTTATATTCTCAGGTAGGCCCCTTGCTGCCCAGATCGCTGCCTCCAGCTCACACACACACACCCACTCCCACATTGACAATGGTTCGGTTTGCATTACGGCAGATAATCCCCCCAAGCAAGTGGCCACCAAGTCGGTGGCGGCGCGCCTGGCCAGCATTTACCGTCTGGGCGGAGTGCCCGCCGTCTTCTCCGGACTGGGTCCGCGGCTCTTCAAGGTGGCGCCCGCGTGTGCGATCATGATTTCATCCTTTGAGTTCGGCAAGTCCTACGTTTACCACTACAACATTGACCAGCACAACCTCCTCAATCCTGTCGTCACGGAGGGATCGGGATCTGGATCGCTATCGGTATCGGAAGCCCGTCGCAAGTTTGACTAGACCCCGCCGTCGTCTTTATTAGCGTAAAACGATGTACGAGTAAATATGTAAATGAAAGCCAAAGTTGTCAGGAAATGGAAGGGCAAGCATCGTCCGTCGTCGCCTTTGTTAAATTGTATAGTGCAAAGATAAATTCCTGTTTTCCTCGGTTCCAACCACAAGAACCAGAGGCGCCAGCCTGGCACTAATTCCTGCAAACACGAATTTTCACATTCAACTAATTTTAAAGCAGTCCCATCATAGTCGCGCAAAATATCCGAAGCTTGGGGTGCAAAATGTTATTCCTTTGTTAATCATGTTCAAACAAAAAGCTAAATATAAACTTTTTTGACCAACTCCACTCAACCAACTTGGCCAACTGACTGATGAGCCGATTTGGGCCTTTTGATCGATGAGTGGCCAGAAAAATACAGAAGAAAAACAAATTAACAGAAACACACGAAAGTGGGCTCATGCTTGGAGATAAATAATAACAAGCCGATGTCCAGTTTGTCTTTAACAAACATTAAATTCTTTAAGTAATTAACAAAAACTTCAAGAGTTATTGTACAGCAACACAGAAAATGTATTTGCTTGGTTGCATTGTATTGGAAAAATAGACTTGGTTATCATAAATAAATGCGTGTTATCTGAGGGATTACATTTGATTTATATGCGTATTCAATTTCAACATGTAAACCTATAAAAATAAAGAACAGTTAAACAGTTAAATTAAAGAAAATTTAATGTTCGATATTTAAGCGCAACAATTAATTCTCAATTTATTGTTTCTCTCATTTCTGGCGTAATTATTTGTATGTTTAGAATTTTTAGTAAATGAATTTTCCAGCATTAGTAATTATTTTGTCTATTACATTTTCAAGTTTAAATTAAATTATTATAAATACTAAAAACAAATTCACTAATACACATTCCATACTTGTTTAATATTTCCTTTGCAAATATTTGTAATATTATTTTTAATACACTATATAAGCTACAGTTGTTCGACTCTCTTAACATCAATTATTCAAAATTACTTCGGGTAAGTGTTGTGAGTGTCCACAGGTGTACTATATATGTATTACAACATGCCACTTGGTCATCAGTCATTCCGTTGACTGAACAATCAGGTAGATGCCAGGATCGTCGTTATCCCCGATGCAGTGCCATACAACAGGTGAATGGTGGGGGAGGGGGGGATCGGTGTTTGATAGTTTAATGTGCTTGGGTCATTTATTCAGGGTCCTTCGACAAAATGTTGGAAGAGATGCAAAACTGTTTATAGTCCTGTCTCTTTCATTCCCCATCTCCCCGTCTCTGTCTCTGTCTGCGAGTCGTGAATTTTATTGAGTAAACTGCGGGGGGAGTGAGCAATTCGAGGGACATCACTAGATTGGACATCCAATCGAGCAGCCACTTTGATGGTTCCGTCTCTTTCGGAAACCATATACCCTTCTCGCATAAAGATTCCAATTAAATTCTTTCGTTAATGAAGAGAGAGAGCATGCGCAGCATTTAATGCATATAGTACAATCAAAACGGATCGAATCGGGTTCGGAAAAATACGGAAAATGGGAAATCGAAAGTTTAAGTGCAAAGCATTTACATAGATGCAATCGGGTTTTCCCTTCATATGCATATGCATAACAAATACAAACAAACTAAAGCCACTTTAATGAGGATTTTCAAAAATAGGAAATTAAAAAAAAAAAAGAGTGCAGAAGAAGATCTTAAAATATAAAAATTTACCTATAATATCCTCTGGCAACTAGTCGAGTTTCCCGACTGTTACAGACCCTGTACAAATATGGTTATAAGCAAAAAAAAAAAATAAATAAAAATATATATATATATATTCACACCGAGTCCGGTCTGGGATTCGAACCCAAGATCTTCGTGTTCTAAGTCGAACGTCGTAAACATTCGACAAACCCAAACTTTTTAAACCGGCAGCTAACACAGAATAAATATATTGAAGACGCACATTCATACATATGTATATGAAGGTAGTGGCAGCGCAGCTGCAGCGACACTTCCGAGAAAAATCAACCACCGAACGCAAGCGATTTATCATTTGTTTGAACAAATAAACAGAGTTTTTGTGGTTAGCGCCTGTTAACTTTAGGTATTTATTGTGCGCTTTCTAATTAACCAATCTTGATGAAATTTTCAGGATCGGTAGAAATCTATGCTCCAATTGCATGTGTATTTTTAAAAAAATGTTAGCTTGAAAATTGTGCAGTGCAGGGCAGTGCAAAAATTCAAATACAAATTGCGGGGGCGGTGGGCGTTTCACCGACCTAAAAAAATAAACTCTAATTTATTTAATTTGTAAGCGGCTTTCGGTTCCCTTTCTTCGTTCTTATTTATTGATTATTGTTTATTCAGTGCCCGTTCGCTACATTTTGGTTTCATTTCCATTCACATGTTGCGCATACGCAGCGTGGCCCACGTGATTTATGCTGGCAATTATCAGCTCTGCTTTGTGCACGGGGTTATTGTTATGCTCTAAAATGCAATATCTAATTAAGTAGAAAAATAATATAAAATAGAAGAAATCGAAACGAAACATTGCTCTTTCATAAAATAGGCAGAAGGGAGCGTCAGCAAAAAACTTTCGCTACATTCGCCACACAAAAAGTTGAACATTTCGAACTGGGGAAAAACTTGTGTGGCAAAAAGGGGTGGGGGTAAGGGTGAGGGGGTGATGGAGATAGGCGACTATCAGTGCATAAAAATATTCGACGGGGGGGATCTGAGAAAAGCAAGTTTCAGTTGCTTCAAATCTGCACGTAAAATGTGTAAAGAACAGCGTCAACAGTCGAGCAAAGTTTTCCATATCAAAGTTTGTTGCTGCAGTTTGGGTTGAATTTTTCAATCCCTTCTCGTTTTCTTCTGTCTATTTTTTTGTATAGAAAAAAACATTGAATAAGTTAGTTAAACAAGATTTCAGTTGGATTTGCTGGAGTACCAGTGGGAAAATGTTATTTGGAATGACTCATAAGAAGCTTGCATGTTCTACGAAATTGTATGGTTAATGCACTTGAATTTGAATATGTGATTAAGTTCATTAACAAGTTTGAATTTGAAACAAACATAATAATTGTAGCTAACACACTTTCATTTATTATTTTCATCTACGACTCAACTAGCCCACCATTCCAACCCTTTCATTTCATTAGACATATACAGAAATATACTCAAGAAAAGCTAAGTACACACAAGCTTTCAACGCAAATGTCAATAAAACAATTTACACCTGACGGCGCACCTGGCAGGAGAGGGGTTGGTGAGCAAAGGGAGGGGGGCAAAGGATTTTCCGGGAAGGGGTTGCACAAGTTATATTTGCTCTCGCATTTTTTGCTCCGTTTGCTGTCAGGTTGAAAGCGAACCGCAGGTTTATAAAAATCAAACGGAGGAGAAAAGAAAACTCGGTTGTCAAGCTAATTTGTAACAACAAAAATATGGGAGGGGGGGGGAGGGGTTTCAGACCCCCTTTACCCCCCTTCCTCGCAGAGTGCAAGCTTCTCACGCTTGAAGGCGATTTGTGAGTGGCGTTTCAGTCTGTTGTGGCTTTTCTAACAAGCAACAAGGTGTTACACATGTCACAATATTCCGCACAATCGAGGTCAGCAAAAATAGGGGATTTCGTATTAATAATTAATCAGGGGGTGTGGCTAAAAACTCAATAATATATGTGGAAACATTTTAAGAGGGTTTTGAAGTTTTAAAGTGATGGTAAAAGATTGTTTTGGGAATTTAATCCCAGTTTAATTTAATGCAAAATCAATGTTCAATTTGAATGAGGTATTCCCAGTAAATACAATAGTAATATTTTCTATTCGAAATTTCTTTAACTAACTTTTTTATGTTTAACAAACTTATTATGTTGCACCTTTACAAAGCCTTTAAATAGATATACCATTCAAGATGTTTAAAAATAATAATTACGAGTACTTCTTTACTGTTTAAAGATTGAGATTGTATAACAAATTTCATATTGTCATTACAAATTATTTATTTTTCCCCATTACAATACGTGTTCCCACTTTACAAATACAAATCATTTCTTAGTACTTTAAGTATGGAATATATTCAACATTTTATAGAGTTTAATTTAACTAGTTTGAAAATCATCTTTAACTTTTTAACATTTAATTTAATTTAATTAATTTTAATTTTGCTGGCGGCTAATCATTAATAGAAGTATACTGTTTTTCATTGATTAAATATTTAAATGAATGGTGTGCAATGTAGGGACAATTAAATTATGGTTCGTTCTCATTGACCTCACCTCGACTGTACCTGCGTGTGTGTGTGTGTGTGTTGGTTCCTGTCTATATTTAATTTAATTTTATTTAATTGCAGCTTCTGTGCCTTTTGAGTATCTTTGTCCTCGCCTCCGCCTCCTCGCCTCTGCCTCCTCGCAGACCCCTTCTGCCCACTTATCCTCAGGACAACCGAAACTTGTTTCATTTTCCACATACTTGGATGCATGTTACACGCCCGCGAGTGTGTGGGTGAGTATCTGTGTGTGTGTCTGTGCGCGTCGAATCTCGTTTCACGGCGCACGGAGCATGAAAAGACCCTTGCCGTCGCTGCCATCATCAGTGTCATCAATCCATCCATCCCGAGCGCTTTTCCCTTCATCTGCCACCAAAGAAGACTCCTCCCCAAAAAAAAGCTAAACCCGAAAAATATTTAGTTGTCAACAGTTTCGGCTTGGCTTTGTATCTGCCGGATTATTGTTGTTCTGTTTGGTGTGCGGGGAAATTAAAGTGTGTTGCAAATATTTGTTTCCAAAAATTGCGCATTTTGTCTGGAGCGAACAAAAAAAATTGGAACGATCAGGTGCCATCGCCCATCGGCACGTAGCTCAATCAATGCGCCTGGCAGTCGGTAACCAAAAACGCAACTCCCCTCCTCTCATCCACCCCTCCCTCCCCTTCTCCGCAGCTATTAAATATTCCCCTTGCCGGCAGAACGAAGCTGGAAAAGTTACCCTCTGTAAATAACAGAAGAAGAAAAAAACTGGGCAGGGAAAATAACCGGTAATGAAATGGAAACATTTTATCCAAACTGAACTTTCTCGATTAGTTATGATTATTATGATTGTTGGAATGAATAGGAAATATATCTCAATATGAGTTTCAGTAGAAATCGATCTTTATATTGTATTATACTAAGGGACTTCGAACTCAAGAGTGCTTCCTTTACTTTCTTAAATTTTTCAATTTATTTTAATTGATAAGTATGACATTTTTTTTTATTAAATGCTTTCTTCAAAGACTTTTAATTTGCTAATTTTAAACAAACAAAAAAGAATTTGCATACTGATTCTCATTTTCACACCAAAATAATGTTAAAGAATATGGAAAAAATTTAGAAGATGTTAGAATACCCTTGCGGTGTATTATATTTTATAATATATGCTTACGAGTTAGGTTTATTCAAGTCTGGCATCTCTTAAATCTAGCGTACATATTAGAACCTAAATCGATTTCCGATCGGGCTAGATGGTATAAGGTTATATGTTTTGGGGGCGGGTTAAGAGTTAAATTCAATTTTCCTGCTTATTTTTAAATGCTCGAAAATAAATGAAAACTAAACAAAAACGTGATAAAAGAAACATAAAGCACCTCTTACCACACGCCATTTATGCAAAAAAATGATAATTAAAATATAATAAGTTGTGACTTTGGGACTAGGGCTAGGGCTAGGGCTAGGGCTAAGATCAGGGGTTTTGGGGTTTCTATCCGTGTGGGGGTCCGTTGTTAAAGGGGGGTTTTCAATGGGTCCTGCGAGAGGCTGAAGCGTCTTAGAGCCTAACTGAAGCGTAACATTTTTCAGCTCGTGGTGAATTTGGCTAAATTGTGGGGCAGTCGTTCAGGTTCAGGTCCAGGTCCAAGACCAGGTTGCTCTGGAATAGCTCCTGGTTGCTCAACAACGGCACCTTGGCCACCTCGTAGAATATCTTGAGCGAGTACTTGTTCCGTATCGTCTCGTTGGTGGCCAGCGACTTGCGATGCAGTCCCGCATTCAGCACCGGCACAATCTCACCGAACTCGGCCAGCTCAAGGCCGGTGTAGTAGACCAAAGTCGAGCTCCAGGTCTGCTCGTCCAGCTGCCCGTGTCCGCCGTCCATGCGCAGTGCCATAAAGAGAGCGGCCGATGCCATTTTCGAGTCGCTAAAAGCAATGGTGGCGTAGTCCATCAAAGACAGCTCCAGAATGTATCGCGCCAAAGTCAGTGTTGGCATCGGCACCTTGGCGCAGCGGGCATAGCGGCGCAGAAAGCGGTACGAGAGCGGAATGCCCAGGTCGAAGTTGATGGTGCGCAGAGCCTCCCGCTCCATGGCCACCAGCTCGTCGCGGTTGTAAGCCCCGTCACAGATGGACAGGAAGTCCTTGATCAGCGGCGGCTGGCGCTCGTCGTACTTGCAGGCGATGAAGATGGCTGCGTCGCCCAAAAGCTGCAGCTTTTCCATGCTGATCACCTCGCGGCAGAGGTACAAGTCCACAATCTTAACAGCCAGGTAGAGGGTCTCGTGATTTAACTCGAACGTCTCCTGCACCTCCACCATCCAGTCGATCAGCAAGGCACGCATCCAGGTGGTCAGGTGGATCTGACGGGGCATGTAGTCAGCAATGGGGAACTCCGGCTCGCGGGATTTCAGATAATTAAAAATGTCCATGGCGTAGTGCGAGACCTGGAAGGGGTCGTCCCAGTTCTTTCGGTCGAAGTCCTCCACATCTAGAGGCACCGGCTTGATGGGCACCACCTGGCTGGAGTCGGCAGCAGGCAGTACAAGTTGCGGCGGCTGCTGCTCAGTCTTTTGCTGTAACTTGGCGGAACGCCGGCGGGCAGCCTCAAAGTTGCCCGAGAGGCGCATGGAATCGCAGCTGGACACATCCTCCAGGGCGGACATGTACAGGCTGTCCTCAGTCTTGTTGAAGTCGTTGGAGATGCGGCGCACCGGCTTGGGCACGGTCATCTGGGGAGCGGCCAGGCTCTGCATCGGCATCGGCGGCATCAAAACGGGCATCTGTAAGGGCATATCACCCAGAGCGTTCTTCTTCGGGGGCACCGCCTTGTGACGGGGCCTGGGCCTGGCCATGGCCTCCTCAATCGTGTCCAGCACCCTGTGACAGTTCTCCACCGTATCGTCAGTCTTGCTGGAGGCGCGCGTCACCATCTTAGCGTTAGTTGGGGCGGTAGCGGCGGCAAAGACGTTTATGGTCAGATTTTCCTGGTTCATAGCATCCAGCAGGGCCTCCTGCTGCTGGCCGGCGGCATGCAGTGTCATGATCTTCACATTGTTGGTGAGATTGCCCAGGGCCGAGCGCTTGATCTTGTCGTTCTTGATGGGGCTGTGGTCGGCCTTGCGTTTGCCGCGCGTCGTCTGAAAGTTCTCCGCGTTGGGGTCAATGTTGGCATTGTTGCCAGGGGTGAGGCCCTTCCTGGTGCCCAGGAGGGGATTGGCCGCCTGCTGATTCTGGACGGCGGACGCGCTGGTTGTTGCCTTTGTGGGCGCCATTTTGAAATGCTTGTGTGTGTGAGTGTGCGCGCGTGCGTTATCGTGCTTGACGCTGCAGTTGCTGTTGTTATTGTGAGTGTCTCTAGTCCTCCAGCCGTTTTCCTGCTTTCTTTGGAGTCGTCTCTGATCCTAATCCCTTGCTATGTGGTTTCTACGGATCACGATTTGTGAGGAGAGCAGCGCCAAATAAAACAAGAACACACACGGAGTCTAATTTTCTACTTCAATTCGTCCACCAACGCGCACAGTCTCGTCCGTTCGACGCAACTTTTTTTGTTCGATGCGAACAAAAAATCGATGTATCGATTTATCGAATATCGATGTATCGATTTATCGAATATCGATGTATCGATTTATCGAATATCGATGTATTCGATATGCGAATGAAAATATATTTCTAATTAATGGCCAGTAACATTAATATTACTTATTCAATTTAAAGGTTATTAAATTAAAAAAAAAGTGTATAAAGATAAGCTTTAATCATTATAAATAAATCTACAGCTGACAGCTAACAATTGTTGGAAAAACAATGGAAATTGAATTGCTGAAAATGGTGGCCCAAAAAGTTAAAGATTTAAAGTGTTTTCGGTGTTGGCTGTAATCAAATTTGGATCAGTAAACTTAATTTAGTCTTTAATTTAGTTGGAAAAGTCGGACTTGTTGGCATATTTGTTGAGTGTGTCCCGGGAGTCAGGAATTCCGAGGAGGTGAAGTTGGGTAGCCAAAGATTGCAGGAAAATGGCAGCAGACACAAATATTTGCCAAGTCCTGGCTCCTGGCTACTGGCTGCAAAGTGACCTGGATCGGCTCGCCAGGATTTCCACCTCTGACCACGAGCCATAAAAACATAATCCACATTAAGCTTTTAACACACACACACATGTTACACAACAATGCCAGTTCCCTTAAGCTGTCCGAGGTCGGAAGAGGGAAGGGGCTCAGGAGCAGGAGCGGGAAGTCCTGGGAGTCCTGGGTACATATACGACATTATATAAGACTAACAAGATTCAGGTCCACAATCGAGAACATAACGTTAACAAATAATAACAAGAAAGGAAGGCTAGCTTCGGTACCCGAAGCTTAGAATACCCTTGCAGACCAGTTGCCTTTAAACTGTTCGATCGATTGTATGGCAGCTCTAGGATATAGTGATCCGATCTTTGGTTTTAAAATTTCTAAAAAGGCTTTAATGTCTATGAAAACTGTTTTTATCAAGAATGAATTAATTGTCTTGAAAAACCGCAGAGTAATGCTCAATGACCCATTTTCTCCTATCGTTCCTATGGCAGCTATAGGATATAGTGGTCCGATTTTAATAAATCTTTCAGGAAATGTCAAAAATTGCTATTAAATAGAGTTTAGCAAAAAATAAATAAATTATCTTGAAAAATGACGAAATTATGGTACTTTTTCCCAATCGTTCCTATGGCAGCTATGTGATGTAGTGTTCCGATTCCGGCCGTTCCGACTTATATACTACCTGCAACAGATTGAAGGGTTGGTGCAAAGTTTCAGCCCGATAGCTTTAAAACTGAGGGACTAGTTTACATAGCAACCGACAGACGGACAGACAGACAGACAGACAGACAGACAGACAGACAGACGGACAGACGGACAGACGGACAGACGGACAGACGGACATGGCTAGATCGACTCGGCTGTTGGTGCTGATCAAGAATATATATACTTTATAGGGTCAGAAATGTCTCCTTCACTGCGTTGCAAACTTCTGGTCAAAATTATAATACCCTCTGCAAGGGTATAAAAACTGCTCCGGCCAAAAAGCAACGCAACGTTTAACTTTTGAATACTTTTTAACTACAAATATTTTTGGGTGGCAGATAAAATCTTAAGCAAAGTATTTTAATAAAACTGCATCTGTATGGCACGAATTTGGTAAATCCTTTATTTTTTGAGAGGCAAAAATAATAGAATGAACAAAATATTCAGGGTCTTTTTCAAAAGGGAAGTTAGGGGCAGTAAAAAAAAACAAATGTGAAATGTGGTCAAAGCTAAAATGAATCTTCCCATTTCTATTTCGATTATTTAATATTTTGTATATCCTTGCAGAGGGTATTATAATTTTGACGAGGGTCTCCGACCCTATAAAGTATACATATTCTTGATCAACATCACCAGCCGAGCCGATTTAGCCATGTCCGTCTGTCCGTCTGTCTGTCCGTCTGTCGGTTGCTATGTAAACTAGTCTCTCAGTTTAAAAGCTTTCGGGCTGAAACTTTGCACCGACCCTTCAATCTGTTGCAGGTAGTATATAAGTCATAACGGCCGGAATCTGAACACTACATCACATAGCTGCCATAGGAACGATTGGGGAAAAGTGACATAAATTCGGCATTTTTCAAAATAATTAATTTATTTTTTAGAAAACTCTATTTAATGACTATTTTAACATATCCTGAAAGCTAGCCTTCCTTTCTTGTTATATATATTTTAGCGAAACGTGGCAGAAAATAGCTGGTTATTTATATTTTGTATTAAATAATATTTAAGTATTTAAAAGCAAATAAAGATAACTTTCGAGAAAACAAGAAAGAAAAGTCGCCAATTCTTTACTCAGCTTTATTAATTATTAAAGTGAATTGTCTTAAGCAAAATTGGGCTAAAATTAATTTTGTTCCACAATTTCAATGGTGTGTATGGGATATAGCTGCTCGATTATAATGTGTCTATTAGGATCCTTAGGTTTTTCTTTAAAAAAAAACCGACCCTATTATTTATTTTCCCAATTGTTTTGATGGTAATCAAATGAAAGAAGTTGGTGCTCAATTCAGCTAAAGAATCAAGTAACAAACATAATACCAAATAGTATAACACAACATTGATAAGTATATGGATATTTTTTTAAGGTAGTAATATTAAAGGACCATAAATCAGCATTTTTATGCGACCTTAAAAAAATCCCAAAACAATAATGAAATCTCTTTAATTGGGAATCTTATATTTGGCCAAACCGATTGTTTTTAAATTTGTATCATTTGAAATCAATTTAAAGATACCTTAATTTTTTTTTGGGAAATGCTTTTATATTCTTCTGTTGATTAGGATAGAGTTTGTGTACGATTCCAGTTTCTTTTTGTGTTTTGCTAAAGAAATTAAGTAAAAAGGCCGAGTTGAAATGAAATCATCTCTTCATTTCTATTGGCCTCCCTTTTTTTGGTTGGCCCGTAGTTTGGCGGCTCCTTTCATCCGCCTTTTGTTGGCACTCTTCGCGTTTGGGTTTTCCGAGTGGGAAAATTGCGGGAAAAAAAGGCAATTGCAGGGGCGGGGGCTGAGGGTTGGGGGGTAGGCTGTTTAATGAGTGGGAGGGATTAACTTTTGCCTGCCGCAAAACCGGCAAAACCTCAATTATCAACTTACAGCAGACAAAAAGCGCTTAATTAAGTGAAGCGTGGAACGTGCCCCGCCACATTTGGTAGAATCCCCCCTCAGCCACCACCCATGAATCTCTCCCCCTTCGCAACCCCCGCCCATGTAATCTTAGACGTGTGTTGTCAGAAGTTTTCCGTTTTTGTTTCTGCTATTTCTGCTGTTTTTCGCTGAGTCAGCGAGGGAAAATGACAACGTAATCTATGCACTGGCTATGGGTGTAGTGGGGGGGGGCAGCCAATTCCAGGGGAGGGGCTGAGGAGGGGTGTGAGCCTTCAGCGCGAACTGAGAACTGTCATTTGCCATCGAGTTTAGTTGTTATTACTGTTATTATAGTTTACACACACGCATTTTCCCAATGAAACATTGTTTTACATTCATGGCTCAAGTACAGGGTATCAGCGGACATGAACGGCCAGGACTAAATTATAGAGTATGACTTACTTGATTCGGGCCAACTAAGTTTTGTTATTGAAAGTGGCTGATCAGTATCTGAAAATACAAAAATTTAAATAAAATATATATTGGATAATAGAGTAGAAATATTTAACACCAAAAAACACAGTTCACTCAATCCCAATATAAATTTTAAAATTAAAGTTCGCTTTATTTATTAAATACAACTATATATGTACAACTATACTAATCGGGTAATAAAAACTTTTATATCAGGCTACCACGGAAATTCCATCCCCGTAAGTGCGACAATGGTGATTAAGGGAGATCTGGAGATCTACCAAAGGGGCGCCACGTAGTTATCTAAACTTGTACAACTTGTTTGGCCCCGCCCACCACACTTGGCACATTTACGCTTGGCACCTTTGCCTTAAGTGCCTTCAAGTGGATTAAAAACATGGCAAATACACTGTCGCACACCGCACAGCACGGGGCGAAAAACTAGCATCGAACTACAAAAAGTGTTGGTTAGTTTTGTAAATATTTGAATGATTGCTTTACCTATTTTATATACATAAATTTATCGAATTAGATAATCGTATCGCTGATTATTTTGTATTTGAATGTGAATTGAAAATGTTCCCACCTAGAATCCTGCCTTCGACTGTATATTTTCCATCTGCATGTGTGTGTGTGTGCTAAATGGAAATGTTTTTCACTTGTTTGCCGTTCGGAAAAGTGCGTGCTCCCTCTTTCCTTTGCAAAAAAGGAAAGGAAACGCATTTAAAAGCTGGAAGGTCCGGAGTTACATCACGCATACGCCACGTATACCCAACTCCAGGTGAGAAATAGTTTGGGAGGAGCTCCAGTACGAGTAAAAGGATTTTGTTCTTAGAAATTACAACTAAAAAACATTAATTAAACTTAGTTTATAAGGTTTTCCCTGCTTGTTCTTTGTTGTACTCTTAAAAACAATACTGGTTTTGATGTTTAACAAATTTTGTTTTTATCCTCAGCGTTCGCTGGGCGATCTGTATAAAGTTGGTCCCTCAATTGCCTCTAAACTTTACTTAAAATCTTATCCTTCCGCATCCATTTGGCTCCTTCTGCCCTTCTGCCAGAGAGAGAAAGCTAATTAAAGCGAAGCCCCGCGCTGGAAGGGAAGAAAAACAAAAGTGATGAACTTTTCGCACAGCTGCGAGTCCAAACAAAATTATTTTTGGCATGTTTACCAGAAGACGTTCTCAATCTAAAAGAGACGCAACTGAAAATGAGGAGCTCTACTTCGTTATACTGTAGTAGCCTTGGGGTATATATAGTACCTATATGTACGGTATTTCCTTTTTTGTTTACTGAAAAGCATAGCCTTTCAAGAATTAGTTCCTCAATTTAATTGAGCTTATGGGAATAACAAAGTGCATCTGATAATATAATAAACAAGAAAGGAAGGCTAGCTTCGGTACCCGAAGCTTAGAATACCCTTGCAGACCAGTTGCCTTTAAATTGTTCGATCGATTGTATGGCAGCTATAGGATATAGTGATCCGATCTTTGGTTTATAAAATTTCTAAAAAGGCTTTACTGTCTATGAAAACTGTTTTTCTCAAGAATGAATTAATTGTCTTGAAAAACACCAGAGTTATGCTCAATGACCCATTTTCTCCTATCGTTCCTATGGCAGCTATAGGATATAGTAGTCCGATTTTAATGAAACTTTCAAGATATGTTAAAATTGCTATTAAATAAACTTTACCAAGAAATAAATAAATTATCTTTAAAAATGGCGAAATGTTGGCATTTTTTCCCAATCGTTCCTATGGCAGCTATGTGATGTAGTGTTCCGATTCCGGCCGTTCCGACTTATATAGTAACTGCAAGAGATTGAAGGGTTGGTGCAAAGTTTCAGCCCCATAGCTTTAAAACTGAGGGACTAGTTTACATAGCAACCGACAGACGGACAGACAGACGGACATGGCTAGATCGACTTGGCTGGTGATGCTGATCAAGAATATATATACTTTATAGGGTCGGAAATGACTCCTTCACTGCGTTACAAACTTCTGGTCAAAATTATAATACCCTCTGCAAGGGTATAAAAACGGTCGCGACATCGTCTAGTCAAATTGCAAGTGATTTGGTTTAGGCTCCACAAGAGAGCAAGGACTTCGGAGCAAGGAGGGTTCAATCCGGAGGAGGAGGATGTGGGCGGGCCAGGCCAGGCCACGTGGTGTTGGGTAACGCTGACGGGCCATTGACACATGACAATGGAAAATTCGCACGTTCAAAGTTCAAACAAACAGTTCAATTGGCTGGAAAAACTGATGGACAAGAAAGGAAGGCTAGCTTCGGTACCCGAAGCTTAGAATACCCTTGCAGACCAGTTGCCTTCAAACTGTTTGATCGTTTGTATGGCAGCTATAGGATATAGTGGCCCGATTTTGATGAAACTTTCAGGATATGTTAAAATAATCATTTAATATAGCTTTCTAAGAAATAAATTTATTAACTTTAAAAATGGCGAATTTATGACACTTCTTCCCAATCGTTCCTATGGCAGCTATGTGATGTAGTGTTCCGATTCCGGCCGTTCCGACTTATATACTAACTGCAACAGATTGAAGGGTTGGTGCAAAGTTTCCGCCCGATAGCTTTAAAACTGAGAGACTAGTTTACATAGCAACCGACAGACGGACAGACGGACAGACAGACGGACAGACGGACAGACGGACAGACGGACATGGCTATATCGACTCGGCTGGTGATGCTGATCAAGAATATATATACTTTATAGGGTCGGAAATGTCTCCTTCACTGCGTTACAAACTTCTGGTCAAAATTATAATACCCTCTGCAAGGGTATAAAAATGACGAATTTCGGCGTTCATACAAAAAAATGGTTAACTTTAAAGTTAACACCAATCACTAATCACTTGTTTTTAATCGGAATCTTGCCTCTCTGTTAAATACTTAACAATCCCTTTGTAATATTTTGTATTTCTTTTTGTATTGTTTTAATTAGTTGGTAATGTTGGTAATTTACATTCCAATTAGGTGGAAACAATAATATTTTTATTAATCAATGAAAACAAACGACATTGCGTTGAATGGAATAACTTTGAAATTTGTGTGGTAATGATTTCATTTGTGTTTATTGTGTTTGAAATTATAACGATAGTAACATGAAATTGAATATTGAATATATGTATGAGCAAACTTTCCAGAGATTAAATTTACATTTTAAAGCTAATGGTTAAGCTAGCCTTGACCGCCTTTTTGTATTTTTTATGCATAACAAAGAAATTGTGGTTTCTTTTATGCACAATGAAATGTTTTTATTTGATTTTCAAAAAGTATTTTCGCATTTACTCAAGAAACATTCTGCCTCCATTGAATAACAATCATTTATAATTTTTATGCATATCGAAATTAAGAAATCCTTCCAAACAAACTTCACCACAGAACCCTGGAATTCTTGTTCAGATGTACTCATTTTTCAATGACATTTGTTGTTAAAAAATCATTGCAAGAAAATCTAAAAATTCTTCCATGTGTTGTATAAAATGTACTTCGATGAACCTCACATGCAAGTTTGATTTCGAATTTATCAATGGATTGAAAATCTTAAATTTTTTTCGGGTTTCCCCAAAATCAGGTGAAGCCAGCCAATAATCTCTTCATATGCATACATACATATGTATCCTACAAGCTGGCCTGGTTTAGTCTAGTTCATATCGTCATCATCCTCAATGATGATAATCGTCCATTTCATCATCGTCCTCCTCATCACTGGTCACATCGGGATCAGAGGCCTGGGCTCTGCACTTGGGACACTGACACACAAAGATATAGTAGTTCTCCCGCAGCACCTTATGTCTCGAGTGGCGACTTCGCTCCAGTTGACAATCGTCCAGGTACGAGATGCATATCTCCTCGCCCTGTAGGATGGGGGACAAGGCTTTTAGAGCGACAATATCGTTTGAGTAGGGGAACGTGGAGCAGGCATTCGGCACGCAACTGTGGTTGATCTTGCTCAGCAGCAGATAGAGCCCGGAGCCCTCGTTGTTCAGGAATTCTCCCACTTTGGCGTAGAGATTATCGATCACGGTGTCCAACTGAGCCCTCTCGGCATCCGGCAGGGGCAGGTCGGTTACCTTGTTAACCCACTGGGCCAGTACGCTGGTGGCAATTCCCTGGCTATGCGTCCCCATAATGACCATCAGTGTTTTAAAGGCGTCGGATGTGGTAAACACATAACTCTTCTGGGCCTCCATCAGGCAGTCCTCGGAGCAGTAGCGCACCTCGCAGCGCTGGCACTGCGTGAACTGCGCCGCCCAGGCTGTAGTGGGATCGTATTGGGGAAGCGGAACCTCTACGTGCGGATCACTCGCCAGACGACGCACATTCTCCTGCACCGTCTCCAGAGGGCGCATGCAATGATCACAGGCCGCATAGCCATGGGTCGTGTTCCACGAAAACTGGCTGGACACGAAAGGCGCCTCTTCGAAGATCACCTCCCCCGCGGCAAGCCCCTTGGTGGCGATCATGGCTCGTCCCTTACCGGGTATCTCCCGGATCTCAAAGTGNAGGCTGTTTGATGAGTGGGAGGGATTAACTTTTGCCTGATGCAAAACCGGCAAAACCTCAATTATCAACTTACAGCAGACAAAAAGGCGCTTAATTAAGTGAAGCGTCGAACGTGCCCCGCCACATTTGGTCGCCCCGATCAGCCACCACCCATGAATCTCCTCCTTTGCAACCCCCGCCCATGTAATCTTAGACGTGTGTCGTTGTCAGAAGTTTTCCGTTTCTGTTTCTGCTGTTTTTCGCTGAGTCAGCGAGGGAAAATGGCAACGTAATCTATGCACTGGCCATGGGTGTAGTGGGGGGGTCGATTCCAGGGGAGGGGTGTGAGCATTCAGCGGGATCTGAGAACTGTCATATGCCATCGAGCTTAGTTGTTATTACTGTTATTATAGTTTACACACACGCATTATCCCAATGAAACATTGTTTTACATTCATGGCTCAAGTACAGGGTATCAGCGGACATTAACGGCAAGTACTAAATTATAGAGTAGGACTTACTTGATTCGGGCAAACTTAGTTTTCTTATTGAAAGTGGCTGAACAGTATCTGAAAATAAAAATGAAAATAAAATATATATTGGATAATAAAGTACAAATATTTAACACTAAAAATACAGTTCCCAATATAAATTGAATGTGTTCTTAATGGTCAGCATTAACTAATCTTAGGATATAAATATAGATATAGGTTAAACAAAAATGATTTAAAAATTAAAGTTCGCTTTATTTATTTAACACATCTATATACATATATGTACAACTTTACTATACTGAAATTCCATCCCCGAGAGTGCGACGATGGTGATTAAGGGAGATCTGGAAACCCTTTTTGAGAGTAACCCCAGAGTCGACTACTTATGCTGACCATTGGCATCCTCTCTGCTCTCTATTCATTTATTTGTACGTTGTTGTTCTGGCGAACATTTGCCGGCACTGTCGCTGTTCCTTCCCTTTTTTTTATCGGAATTATGAATTTGAGCAAGCTGAAAGCACTCAGCACCAGGAAGGCAACGGCAGCGGCGGCGAAAGGGAGCTTCCAGGGGGGGGCTTCCAAAGAGGCGCCTTGTAGTTATCTAAACTTGTACAATTTGTTTGGCCCCGCCCACCGCACTTGGCACATTGTCGCACACCTCACAGCACGGGGCGAAAAACTAGCATCGAACTGCACAAGGTGTTAGTTTTGTAAATATTTGAATGATTGCTTCGCCTATTTTATTTACTCTAATTTATCGAATTAGATAATCGTATCGATGAATGTGAATTGGAAATGTTTCCACATACGAACAAAATACCTAGAATCCTGCCTTTGACTGTATATTTTATATCTGCATGTGTGTGTGTGTGCTAAATGGAAATGTTTTTCACTTGTTTACCGTTTGGAGAAGTGCGTGCTCCCTCTTTCCTTTGCGAAAAAAAGGAAAGGAAACGCATTTAAAAGCTGGAAGGTCCTGAGTTGCATCACGCATACGCCACGTATACGAATTGTCTCAACGCTGGCGTTAACCAAGCATGATTACATTTTGCACTAAGCGTTTTCCCAGCCAACTAGAATGGATAGCGAGAAAAGCTGGAAAATCGAGAACAGCGAATGGAGGGGAATGGGAATATACCACACCGCACTTAGTCATGGAATCCAATCAGTTTTCCCTGTTGACAAATGACTTATGGCACGTGCCTATGGCTAAAACCCTCAACCTTTCCACCATCCTGTGAACTCCCAAGACAAAGAGCATTTGCCACTTTTCCGCAAAAGTTTCAAATACAATTTTTCGAACAAGGACCCACAAAACTTTCCGCGGCCCATAATGAAATTAAAAGGCGGAGTGATGCACTCAAAAACAAGAAAGGAAGGCTAGCTTCGGTACCCGAAGCTTAGAATACCCTTGCAGACCAGTTGCCTGCTTAAACTGCTCCATCGATTGTATGGCAGCTATAGGATATAGTGATCCGATCTTTGGTTTTTAAATTTCTAAAAAGGCTTTAATGTCTATGAAAACTGTTTTTCTCAAGAATGAATAATTGGTCTTGAAAAACACCAGAGTTATGCTCAATGGCCCATTTTCTCCTATCGTTCCTATGGCAGCTATAGGATATAGTGGTCCGATTTTTATGAAACTTTCAGGATATGTCAAAATAGTCATTATTAAGAGTTTCCTAAGAAATAAAAAAAATATCTTTAAAAATGGCGAGTTTATGGCACTTTATCCCAATCGTTCCTATGGCAGCTATGTGATGTAGTGTTTCGATTCCGGCCGTTCCGACTTATATACTACCTGCAACAGATTGAAGGGTTGGTGCAAAGTTTCAGCCCGATAGCTTTTAAACTGAGAGACTAGTTTACATAGCAACCGACAGACGGACAGACAGACAGACGGACAGACGGACAGACGGACATGGCTAGATCGACTCGGCTGGTGATGCTGATCAAGAATATATATACTTTATAGGGTCGGAAATGTCTCCTTCACTGCGTTGCAAACTTCTGGTCAAAATTATAATACCCTCTGCAAGGGTATAAAAAAACAGCACAAATATTACAATTTAGTTTCTCGAATTCCAAACTAAGAAATTTATCTCTCGAAATTTCAACTTGCTAAGAATTAGTGTAGTTCTACAAAATGGTATTGCAAATCTTTTGAAAATAGCTGGAGAAATAAGAGCTGTTTTATTTCTGTTTATAATATAGGGAAACATTAGGAACACATTATTTTTCTATATCCCAAAATTCGATATAAAAACAAAAACAGTTTTAAAGCGATTTAAGCTTTGCAGAGTGCGGGAAAAAAAAGTAAAATAATAACCGCCATGAACCAGCGCAAGGAGCAAACTCCAGCAGAGCCAACTCAGAACTCGGAAAAAAATGTGAAAAATATGAATTTGTGTAGAAATTAAGTTGATAAAGTTGGCTTAGCTTGAGAGCAGGTCCCACCCTATTCCTATTCCCACCTTTTTTTTAGCAGCACATCCCCAGGCACTTTCACGCACAGTTTGTCAGGCGACCCTGAAAGCTATGTAATTTTTCACCGAAATAAATAAATAAGAAACTGTCAGGTGTCGCCTCTGGGGGATCACAATGCAGTAGAAAAAACAAAGAAAAGTTTAAAATAAATCAAAACAAGTGACCCGCACGCAGCAGTGGAAATTTGTTACCAACAGCGAGACCAACAAAAATATTTAAGCAAACTAAAAAGAAACAAGAAAGGAAGGCTAGCTTCGGTACCCGAAGCTTAGAATACCCTTGCAGACCAGTTGCCTTAAAACTGTGCGGTCATTTGTATGGCAGATATTAGGATATAGTGATCCGATTTTTGGTTTCTAAAGCGGCTTTAATGTCTATGAAAACTGTATTTCTTAAGAATGAATTAATTAACTTGAAAAACACCAGAGTTATGCTCAATGACCCATCTCCCATCTCCATTCTCCCAGCGTTCCTATGGCAGCTATAGGATATAGTGGTCCGATTTTTGTGAAACTTTCAGGATACGTTAAAATAGTCATTTAAAATGGATTTCTAAATAATGAATTGGTTATCTTAAAAAATGACGAATTTATGGCTTTTTTTCTCAATCGTTCCTATGGCAGCTATGTGATGTAATGTTCCGATTCCGGCCGTTCCGACTTATATACTACCTGCAACAGATTCAAGGGTCGGTGCAAAGATTCAGTCCGATAGCTTTAAAACTGAGAGACTAGTTTACATAGCAACCGACAGACGGACAGACAGACAGACAGACGGACAGACGGACAGACAGACGGACATGGCTAGATTGACTCGGCTGGTGATGCTGATCAAGAATATATATACTTTATCGGGTCGGAAATGTCTCCTTCACTGCGTTGCAAACTTCTGGTCAAAATTATAATACCCTCTGCAAGGGTATAAAAAAGAAGAAAAAACGGTCGCGATATCGTCTAGTCAAATTGCAAGTGATTTGGTTCAGGCTCCAGAAGAGAGTAAGGAGGGTTCAATCCGGAGGAGTAGGAGGAGGATGTGGGCGGACAAGGCCAGGCCACGTGGTGTTAGGTAACGCTGACGGGCCATTGACACATGACAATGGAAAATTCGCACGATCAAAGTTCAAACAAACAACTCAATTGCCTGGAAAAGCTGATGGAAATGGCGAATTTCGGCGTTCATACACAATGCGGAGACGATTGCGTCATGAGCTTAGCTCTTACCTCTATTTCAACAAAAGTTGGGGCTTTAAAATATTACCAAAAAAAAAATGGTTAGCTCTAAAGTTAACACCAATCACTAATCACTTGGTTTTAATCGGAATCTTGCATCTCTGTTAAATACTGAACAATCCCATTGTAATATTTTGCATTTCTTTTTGTATTGCATTAATTAGTTGGTAATGTTGGTAATTTACATTCCCATTAGGTGGAAACAATAATATTTTATTAATCAATGAAATCAAACTAACGAAACAAATGAATGGAATAACTTTGAAATTTGTGTGGTAATGATTTCATTTGTGTTTATTGTGTTTGAAATTATAGCGAGTGCAACATGAAATTGAATATATATGTATGAGCAAACTTTCCAGAGATTAAATTTACATTTTAAAGCTAACGGTTAAGCTAGCCTTGACCGATCGGCAAAGTCATTTTTTTTTTATTTTTTATGCACAGTGAAATGTTTTTATTTGATTTTCAAAAGGTATTTTCGCATTTACAAATTCCTCAAGAAACATTCTGCCTCCATTGAATAACAATCATTTCGAATTTTTGTGCATATCGAAATTAAGAAATCCTTCCAACTTCCAAACTTCACCACAGAACCCTGGAATTCTTCAATATTGTCATCATCCTCATAATCGTTCATTTTATCATCGTCCTTCTTATCACTGGCCACATCGGGATCTGAGGCCTGGGCTCTGCACTTGGGACACTGACACCCAAAGATACAGTTCTCCCGCAGCACCTTATGTCGCGAGTGGCGACTTCGCTCCAGTTGACAATCGTCCAGGTACGAGATGCATATCTCCTCGCCCTCTAGGATGGGGGACAAGGCTTTTAGAACGACAATATCGTTTGAGTAGGGGAACGTGGAGCAGGCATTCGGCACGCAACTGTGGTTGATCTTGCTCTGCAGCAGATAGAGCCCGGAGCCCTCGTTGTTCAGGAATTCTCCCATTTTGGTGTAGAGATTATCGATCACGGTGACCAACTGAGCCCTCTCGGCATCCGGCAGGGGCAGGTCGGTTACCTTGTTAACCCACTGGGCCTGTACGCTGGTGGCAATTCCCTGGCTATGCGTCCCCATAATGACCATCAGTGTTTTATAGGCGTCGGATGTGGTAAACACGTAACGCTTCTGGGCCTCCATCAGGCAGTCTTCGGAGCAGTAGCGCACCTCGCAGCGCTCGCACTGCGTGAACTGCGCCGCCCTGGCTGTAGTGGGATCGTATTGGGGAAGCGGAACCTCTACGTGCGGATCACTCGCCAGACGACGCACATTCTCCTGCACCGTCTCCAGAGGGCGCATGCAATGATAACAGGACGCATAGCCATGGGTCGTGTTCCACGAAAACTGGCTGGACACGAAAGGCTCCTCTTCGAAGATCACCACCCCCGCGGCAAGCCCCTTGGTGGCGATCATGGCTCGCCCCTTAACGGGTATCTCCCGGATCTCAAAGTGGTTCATTTTGCGAACAGGATGCAAGCAATCTCGCGTATCGACTGCAAACGAAAAACAACAAATCCCAATTGCACGTGGCGAAAAGGCCGCACAAAAACACAACACTGAATCAGTGTTGTCAGTGCATGCACAAGGCGTTATTCAACACTGGTTCGCTCACATTTCAAACTTTCAGATTCAAACATATTTAACGGGAAATGGATCATAATATCCATTAACGCACTTCTAGGGCAATTTGTTTTCTTTATTATCAGAAAAACCTTCAATCCATATTTAATTACACGAAATAATATGAAGAAGATTTGTAATGCGGAACCATTTTATGGTTTAAAGCTAGTGGGATAAAATTTCTTGTACGTCTACGGGGCACATTAAAGTTGATGCTTTCTAACACCATCGATACGCGCAGAGTTGATTTCGATAACAGCTGCTAGAAAGCGCCGCTTCCAAATAATTTCAATAGTTCCTGAAGCTTATTAAAAAAAAACCACGTGAATTCAAAAATGGGCCGCCGCACCAGCGTGGAGACGCGGGAATCCGTGATTGCTTACTTCAAGGATGGCTATACGAAGCGCCACATCGGCCAGTTGACCAACTTGTGCATCTCCACGGTGCATCTCATCATCCAGCGGTTCGTGCGGGAGAACCGGGTAGTGGACAAGGGCAGAAAGGCGCCCAACAAAATCTTCACCTCCGCCGAGGAGAAGCTGATCATCGACCGGTTCAAGGAAAATCCGTCGTTGTCCCCCAAGGAGATCGCCCAGCAAGTGGCCAGTAAGGAGCTAGGAAAGCCCTGCAGTCCGGAGACCATTCGGCGTTTACTGAGGACCCAAAACAACACGAGCCGAGTCACCTGGTACCGGCCCATCTTAAGCAAACTCAACACAAAAAGGCGCTACTTCTTCGCCAGGGAGCACCTGTCCAAGGACACCTTCTTCTGGGAGTCTGTGATTTTCGCAGGCACCTGTAGGTTCCAGATGACCCAGTCGACGGAGACCGCATCCTACGTGCTGAGCAAATGCCGCCAGGAGAGGCTCTCGCCCGCCAGTGGAGGAGGCGGCATCATGGTCTGGGCCTGCCTCTCGGCGGCGGGCGTGGGGAACATCGTCATTGTGGAGGGAAAACTTAGTCGCACTACGCTCCTTTCGGTGCTCAAAGAGAGCCTGAAACAGAGCGTTGAGCATCTGGAGGTGGGGCGACTGTTCCGCTACTACCACGAGAACGATGCCCAACACAAGTGGGCGCCCGTCCGCGAATGGCTAGTCTGGAACTGTCCGTCCTTCATCAAGCAGCCGGACCAGAGCCCGGACCTCAATATAATTGAGAATATTTGGCCAATGCTGGACCAAAGCCTTCGCAACCACACGATTTCCGATGAAGTGGACCTACAGAACGCCATCCTGGAGGAATGGAAGAAGATAACGCCGGCTGTGACCAGGGAACTCGCATATTCCATGCCAAATAGACTTCAAGATGTTGTGGATAAGAAAGGAGACCATAGCAAGTACTGATACCCAAGATATTTTGTTTCCGAATGTTTCTCCCAGTTATTTGTATTTTTAAGAATATTTTTTGCTTATGTTGAAATAATCCTTGAGTAAGGTTCTAGAACTATTTTATTTTATCTGATAACTCCTATAGTTGTTATGGCTATACGAGTATATATATCAAATACGTGAATGGCTTATCATCATTTGATGTCACTTCAATGTCAAAACTAATAGCGATACGATAACATCTACTTCAAGGAAAATCTCGGAGCGTTGTGCCAAAACAAAGATGCTAGCTAGTTATAGACATTATATGATAAGCTGAAAAAGTTTCCGTACATAGCAAGTGGCTTGCAATTTTTTGTATTAACTATTATTTCATATTAAGGATCAATCTTACCAAAACTCATTATTAAACAAAGAATTAATATATATTTTGAGACTTATCGGGTAATTGCCCCATTAAAACTTAAATATTTATCAAACTATTTTATTTTCATTTGAGAGACCTCTGTTAAGGTTAGTACCCTTCCAAAATGCTTGAAAATGCCCCAGTTTATTTATGAATCCTCCCTAAAACAAGACATACGTATACTCCAGTGGTTAGTCTTTGAAACTCCTATTTTATAAGAGGGACTTTTAAAACTATATAATAATGAAAAGGATCTGATGGATTCCCCCCAGAATACGACACATTCCAATTGTTATTCTTTTAAAATCCTATTTTATAAAATTAACTTTAAAAAAGCTCCTAACTTTCAAAACTATAAAAATGAGAAGGAACTCATCTCTCGCGAAATCTTAGAATTATTTATGAATGCTTACAAATGCAATTTTTGTGAAACAATAAAAAAATATTTAACGTTGGTAAAAAAAAAAAATAGTAGTAATAAAACAAGGCAGAACTATCAACCTCATTGTGTATCAGTTTCAGGACGAAAACTACACCAAGCATGGTTCTACTAGAGTATGAGGGAAGTTGAAAGTGTGGTTCCCAGTTGAGGCCTCTAAGCGCGAAAATAAGGAATCTTTTCTGCACGGATTCAATTTTGTCTTGGTGAACTCCATACTGAGGACTCCAGACACATGGTCAGTAAATTTTAGTTTGGCATCAAGTATGACGCCAAGATCATCAACACGCGTGATTCTACCAAGAAAGACTCCGTCTAGAGAGTAAGCAGCAAACTGAGGATCTTTACGGTGAAATGTCATCAGTTTGCACTTAGAGCCGTTTAATTTTAGTGAATTTACTACACACCATGCCTGTAAGTTGTTAAGATCGGCCTGTAAGACCGATTGACGAGGGGGATCATTATATTGAATACAAAGCTTGACATCGTCCGCGTACATTCGTACGCGAGAATTAGGCACGACCGATGGAAGGTCGTTAATAAAGAGTGTGAACAGCAGAGGACCAAGGTCCAAGACTACCTTGAGGGACGCCCGAAAAGAACAGGGATATGAAGACCTCGGACCCCCAACAGTTACCTAGGGTGGCTAGATCAAATATGTATGCACAGATGTCTGGTGTCCATACATATGAACATTGAGATCTCGGAGAATTTGCTACTGATCGGTCAACAAGCATTGAAGACTAAGATTTAGGCTTTTAGGGGAACGCAACATGTTAGCTAATAATAGTACCTCAGACAGAGATCACATGTCAAAATTAGTTCATTGCTAGTAGGTAGAGGGCCTTACATAGTCGGTCCAGCTTCATAGTTTTATCTCCTTTTTTTTCCTTTTTAAATAAGTTGGTAAATAGTTCTATCAAATATGATCAAACAAGAAGTCGATGGGGGAAAGTCGACGCTATATTAAAGAGCCACCTGTTTGGGAATTTAGTCAGTTTTGCCAGAAATCAGGATGGTAACTATTTTCGAGCGCCCAATATGTTTTTCCTCTCTTCATTTTCCAATTAAATATTTTTAAATTAAAATTTAAGAAATTTGAAAAGATAATGGGATTTTCATTATCATCATGGTTTTCGTTATTGACATCTCATGAAGGCTATCGATAACGTCAGGGCCAAAATGTATCGATGTATATAGTATCGATATCAATCAGAGCATAAATAGTTGCTGAAAATTGTATTATTGTTAATTTAATAGAACGTACATTACCTGAACATTAAGAAGGCATCAGTCAGAGTTGTTTCCCGAGGATCACGAACCAGTTGACTGGATGTAGAAAACACACACTCGTGCCAGGAAATCAAATTGCTTCCGTGTGGAAAGCTCAGCCTATCGTTAGAAGGGGAAAACCGAAGAAATAAAGTTCTGGACCATAATGGCGTCCAAGCACATTTACTCTACGACCAATTTGTCAGACCTGCAGCTAAAGGAGCAGGGCAAGTGTTTGTTTTCAGCTCGCAAGTATGACGACGCAATTAACTGCTACTCAAAGGCCATCGTGAGTATTCTTCCTGCCTTCTGGACCCAAGGTGTATATGTTGCTTATATTGTTAATGTCGATGCTATGTGGCCCATGCGAAGATAAAAAACCCCACAAATGCCACCTATTTCACAAATCGAGCCCTCTGCAATCTGAAACTGAAGAGGTGGGACCTTTGTTGCCAGGATTGTCGGCGAGCCCTGGACATCGATGCAAACCTGCTGAAAGGACACTTTTTCTTGGGCCAAGGACTCATGGAAATCGACAGCTTTGATGAAGCCATAAAGCATCTACAACGCGGTTTGAGCTTTTACTAACCCCAATTCCAATTTCTAATTTTCTAATCGAATTTCTCATCTTAGCCTATGATTTGTCAAAGGAACAGAAACAAAACTTTGGCGATGATATTACATTGCAGCTGCGACTAGCTCGCAAAAAACGCTGGAATGTGTTGGAGGAAAAGAGAATACACCAGGAAATAGAATTGCAAAGCTACTTGAATCGGTATTTAAACTGCGTGATTACCAATTTATATATTTCAATATATATTTTTTCTCAGATTAATAAAAGGTGACATGGAAAATCGTTTGGGTCAGTTGAAACTAAAAGATAATGTACACGAAGAGCAGCTTAAGGAAAAGCAGCAGGAAATTGAACAGGAATGTGTGAGTGTGAAATCAATCAAAATTTGCTTGATAAATACGTGTTTACACAACTTAATTAATTTGTTTATTTTTAGGACGACCATATAAAAGAGCTAAATAATATATTTTCTAAAGTTGATGAGCGCCGAAAGGTAAGTGACAAACTGGGATTTTCTGTTCATAAGTTGGATTGACCACAGAAAATCGAATTGATAAACGCAAGAAAATATTATGGATCGAACCGTAATGTTATAGTTTAGTGCTCTAATAAGTGCGGGCTAGACCCTTCTTTCTTTAGAAGGAAACATATAGGTCGGTAAGGTCTAAATCCGAAGTCTATATCAAATAGATTGAAAGTCCCACGAAAATCATATATTATATGCTAGCCTTTATATCTGGTTTTAATAAATTTCTAAATAAACTCTGAACTTTCAGAAACGCGACGTTCCAGATTTTCTATGTGGCAAAATAAGCTTAGAGATTTTAACGGAGCCTGTGATAACTCCATCTGGAATTACCTATGAGCGTAAAGACATTGAGGAGCATTTACAACGTGTTGGTCACTTTGATCCTGTTACACGCGTAAAACTTACTCAGGATCAGTTAATACCAAATATCTCGATGAAAGAAGTTGTTGACTCTTTTATTGCTGAGAATGAATGGTCCTTAGATTACTGAGTAATGCAAAGATGAACTAATATTGTAATGGATTAGCTGTTAAACCCCTGTTCCCATTGTCAAAAAGAAAATAATAGTGATACAAAAAAGTGGATCTGCTAGTGATAACAGTTACAGATTACAAACTATTTTACATAATGGTTCTTTATAATTCGTAAAATTACTTTGTTTATTTATAAGGTACAGAACATTTGACATTTGTCACATTTTTATACCCTTGCTGAAGGTATTATAATTTTGACAAGAAGCTTATAACTCAGGGAAGAAGACATCTCCGACCCTATAATTTAGTCTTGATCAGCATCACCCACGAGCCAAGTCGATCTAGCCATGTCCGTCTATCTGTCCGTCTGTCGGTTGATATGCAAACTAGTTTCTCAGGTTTAATACTATCGGGCTGTAACTTTGCACCAACCCTTCTTTTGTTGCAGGTTGTAAGTTGAAAGTGCCATAAATTGCCCATATTTTTAAGATATTTGATTTGTTCTGAAGAAAGTGTCATCAAAATCGGACCACAATATCCTATAGCTGCCATAGGATAAATGTGAGACCATAACTCTGGTATTTTTTGAGACAATGAAATAATTCTTGGAAAATATAGTTTTTATAGACATTAAAGCCGATTTATAAAATTAAAAAAAAAAACCAAAAATCGGATCACTATATCCTATAGATATCCATACAAACGATCTAACGGTATAAAGGCAACTGCTCTGCAAAAGTATTCTAGGCTTTAGGCCCCGAAGCTAGCCTTCCTTTCTTGTTGGCATTGGTTTTAATATAAGGACATTTCGATTTTAAATTAATATTTTTCTGTTTTTAATGTTGCAATATTTTGTGGAATAAAATAGCTTTCTTTTAAATAGTTTTTTTTTCTTACAGCTGTACAATAACAAAAATATTTGCTTTAAATTATTTGTTTACTTTTGAGTGGTCTATGATAGCTCGTCTTTATTGTGATCTTTATACTAGATATTAACAGAGAGAGTTTTTAAAAAAGTGCAGCCACAATGTAAATGCAAGTGAAATAATTAGAGACATAACACTCCTTTAAAATTAATCAGGTTCCAGGTAATTTGTTCGTAAAAATAACAGATACGTTTTTTTTCTTATAATTTTTTTTTAAATATGTTAATCTTACACAAATCTTGTCCCTAAAAAATACCTGGAAAAATAATAAAGCCATTAGCTATTCTTTTTTTAAGTTATCTAAAAAATATCTTTGAATCTTTTTATTTGTCTACTTTCTTTGTTTTCTGCTAGGCATACTAAAAAAATATATTTTTATTAATGTCATTTATGTGTACCTTGAGTTAATGAATGGGTCTAGTTATTTATTGACAAATCACCGTAAAATTTCGTAACTTGATAAATGAACAATTTGCTTATTTGGATGTTAATTTAAAAAGAAAATGCAACAATTGTGGAGGGAAAACTTAGGCGCACTACGCTCCTTTCGGTGCTCAAAGGGAACCTGCAACAGAGCGTTGAGCATCTGGAGGTGGGGCGACTGTTCCGCTACTACCACGAGAACGATGCCCAACACAAGTGGGCGCCCGTCCGCGAATGGCTAGTCTGGAACTGTCCGTCCTTCATCAAGCAGCCGGACCAGAGCCCGGACCTCAATATAATTGAGAATATTTGGCCAATGCTGGACCAAAGCCTTCGCAACCACACGATTTCCGATGAAGTGGACCTACAGAACGCTATCCTGGAGGAATGGAAGAAGCTGTGACCAGGGAACTCGCATATTCCATACCAAACAGACTTCTAGATGTTGTGGATAAGAAAGGAGACCATAGCAAGTACTGATACCCAAGATATTTTGTTTCCGAATGTTTCTCCCAGTTATTTGAATATTTGAATATTTGAATAATCCTTGAGTAAGGTTCTAGAACTATTTTATTTTAACTGATAACTCCTATAGTTGTTATGGCTATATATATATAAAATACGTGAATGGCTTATCACCATTTGATGCCACTTTAATGTCAAAACTAATAGCAATACGATAACATCTACTTCAAGGAAAATCTCGGAGCGTTGTGCCAAAACAAAGATACTAGTTATACTTGTAGACATTATATGATAAGCTGGAAAAGTTTCCGTACATAGCAAGTGGCTTGCAATTTTTTGTATTAACTATTATTTCATATTAAGGATCAATCTTACCAAAACTCATTATTAAACAAAGAATTAATATATATTTTGAGACTTATCGGGTAATTGCCCCATTAAAACTTAAATATTTATCAAACTATTTTATTTTCATTTGAGAGACCTCTTAAGGTTAGTACCCTTCCAAAATGCTTGAAAATGCCCCAGTTTATTTATGAATCCTCCCTAAAGCAAGACATACGTATACTCCAGTGGTTAGTCTTTGAAACTCCTATTTTATAAGAGGGACTTTTAAAACTATATAATAATGAAAAGGATCTGATGGATTCCCCCCAGAATACGACACATTCCAATTGTTAGTCTTTAAAAATCCTATTTTATAAAATTAACTTTAAAAAAGCTCCTAACATTCAAAACTATAAAAATGAGAAGGAACTCATCTCTCGCGAAATCTAAGAATTGTTTATGAATGCTTACAAATGCAATTTTTGTGAAACAATAAACAAATATTTAACGTTGGTCAAAAAAAAAAAAAAAAAAAAAAAAACAAAAAACAAGGCAACAAAAACATGGAGAAATAAAAGAGCTGCATAGGTGTTGCAATTGAGGGGTTATACTTGTAAGTTTCTCGAAAAGCTTGCGGATAGCAGACAATTTAGAGATACCTCTGTAATTGCTTGCATCGCCTCGTTTACCTTTTTTATGAATAGGAATAACGTATGATTCCTTCCATATCCGAGGAAACGTTGAGGACTCGAGACACAGACTAAAAAACTTAAGAAGAGGCTTGCTCGGGTAATCGGCGCAATATCTAAGCACGCAGCCTGGTATACCATCCGGTCCTGGCGAAAAAGTTGGCTTAACCCGTTGAAGATCGGATATGATCGAGCTTTCGTTAATGACGGGACAGAAAATTACATTAGACCTTGGGAATTCCTGGGAATCCGTGTGGTTTAAAATGTGGTTTTGTGGTTATGTGGTTTTGAAAAATCTAGCAAAAAGATCGGCAATGGCCTGATCGGTGTTTGCCGATGAGTTTTCAAAGGACATAGAGGATGGGAATAGAACAGACTTACGCTTGGTGTTAACAAAATTATAAAACTGTTTTGGGTCTTGAGTGAACTGCAACAAGTTAAATAATTATTAGAGCAGTTAAGTACTGAGCATATAACTTGCTCGACCCGGTTAATGACTAATGTACGAATAATGGGAACAAACTGCGTTTTGTGTGAGGAAATTAATTAATGTATTGTTCATTGGCAATTCATAAGAACTACCATAAATCCGGTTTTCAACTAAAACTAAACTTCCTACCTAAACTACTACTTCAAGGGGCACCACAGGTGTCTGAGCCCATTTCCCCGTTGAGTTATTTTCGGAAAAGCTGCCTCACTTGTGGCATCTCGATTCGGAAAAGTCTCATCTGCTGCATCTGTTGCCACGTTCTGGCCTTGTGACTTGGCTTAATTGAGTTTCCCTGTAGTTGGTTTCTAGTTCTTTCCGTTTTTGTTCGTGTCACTTTTCGTTATTGTTCTCCGTCCGAACAAATGCTAACTTCATTTTCCAATTATTCGATGCATTCCGAAAGGATAAGAGAGCCAGAAAAAACAGTCCGCAAACGAAAGTTTTGCATAATATATTTATATTTTATTCAATTTCTTTTCAAAATAAAATAAAATCAAGGTTATATTGAGGTGTTAAACTGAATACAGTTGCAAATTTGTATTTTAAATAAATTAAAATCTTCAGTTGGCAACACTCTTAATATAATTATAATTTTTATAGATCGTTTTTACAGCTCCCAATCCACAGTTTTTTTTTTTAATATAAATAATTAGACCCTGTGCCCAAAGGGTAAAGGGTATATTAAGTTTGTGCAAATGTATGTAACAGGCAGAAGGAGGCGTGGTAGACCCCACAAAGTATATATATTCTTGATCAGCATGACGAGCTGAGTTGATATAGCCATGTCCGTCTGTCCGTCCGGATGAACACACTGATCCAGCAACTGTAAGAGCTAGAGGAACCGTATTACCAGTGTAGATTCTTCTAATACTGAGTAAATTAGAGTTTATTTTTTTAAGTCGGTGCCACGCCCACCGCCCCCGCAATTTGTATTTGAATTTTTGCACTGCCCTGCACTGCACAATTTTCAAGCTACAATTTTATTAAAAATACACATGCAATTGGAGCATAGATTTCTACCGATCCTGATCAAGATTGGTTAATTAGAAAGCGCACAATAAATACCTAAAGTTTACAGGCGCTAACCACAAATAATCTGTTTATTTGCACAAACAAACGGTAAATCGCTTGCGTTCGGTGGTTGATTTTTCTCGGAAGTGTCTGTAACAGTCGGGAAACTCGACTGTAACGTTCTTACTTGTTTTTACTTGGGAAATTGACTTTTCATAGGGACAAAAGCCGACTTAAATTGACTTAAAATAAGAAAGGAAAGCTAGCTTCGGTATCCGAAGCTTAGAATACCCTGTATATGCAGACCATATGCCTTTAAACCGTGGCAGCTATAAGATATAGTGATCCGATTTTTGTTTTTTAATTTTCTAAAACGGCATTAATGTCTATGGAAACTGTATTTCTCAAGAATGAATTAATTGTCTTGAAAAACTCCAGAGTTATGCTCAATGAACCATTTTCTCACATTGTTCCTATGGCAGCTATAGGATATAGTGATCCGATTTTGATGAAACTTTCTGGATATGTTAAAATTGCTATTAAATAGTGTTTTCCAAGAAATAAATAAAATATCTTTAAAAATGGTGAATTTATGGATCCTTTTTCCAATCGTTCCTATGGCAGCTATGTTATGTAATGTTCCGATTCCGGCCATTCCGACGTATATACCTACCTGCAATAGATTGAAGGGTCGGTGCAAAGTTTTAGCCCGATACCTTTAAAACTGAGAGACTAGTTTACATAGCAACCGACAGACAGACATGGCTAGATCGACTCGACTGGTGATGCTGATCAAGAATATATATACTTTATAGGGTCGGATATGTCTCCTTCACTGCGTTACAAACTTCTGGTCAAAATTATAATACCCTCTGCAAGGGTATAAATATATGTATACTTTAGTCACTTTCTTTTCAAAATAAAATAAAATCAAGATTATATTGAGGTATTAAACTGGATACAGCCAATTCTATTTCAAACTTTAATTTGCAACACTTTTAATATAATTATAATTTTTATAGATCGTTATTACTAGGGACAAAAGTCGATTTAAATTGAAAATTATGCAACTATATCCCAAGTTGGGTAATCCAAGATTCTGGCCTTTTTTCTTTCAACTGCACGTGACGTGACTTCTGTTTGCGTTTTTATCTTGCCTTTCACTTTTCTCGGTTTGTTGCATGCACCGAAAAGTCGGCAATTGTTTTGCAGTCGCAGCTTGCCTTTCCCACAACACAAACAAACAAAAAAGAAAAGCGAAAGAGAAAGCGGACTCCTTTCTCCAGGGTTTTCGGTTTCTTCGGTTACTTTCAGCTGCGGACACGCAACTTAGCTTAGCTGCGACAAATTTATCGTCGCTACTTCTGGCGATTTGGCATTTTTTCAAATATTTCCGGGCTATACATATGGCAGATATGTATAGTGGTCAGACTTTGGCCACCATTAAACAAATAAATTCTCTTAAAAAATTTAAAATTTAAGGCTGCATTGCGCATTTTAGGTATTTTTGAGGGTCAATTCCTAATACCCTCTGGAAGGGTATACAAAATAATAAAAATCGGTTAAAGTGCCGGATTAGTTGGTCAGATGGAAGAAGAGTAGCCTAAGTACTTTCCACGCCAAGGGTATGAATTTCAATTTGCCAAGAAAAATAAATGCAATTACGCGAAACACAATATATTTTAAGAAAAGAACGTTTCTATGGTAGCTATATTATATAGTTTTAGGATTTTGTTACATTAACCAAATCGGCTTTAATCTCTGTGAAAAGCGAATTTCCAAGCATGAAAAATGCCAGAGTAATGACCCCTTTTTTCCCAGCTATAGGATATGGTAAGTCCGCTTAATGGGACTTTTAGGATCGGTCAAATAGTCATCAATTTCAATAGCAATTCATTTTGTATATGTTTTTCATACGTTTTGCAGACTTCATTTAACAAAATAAATTCAAAATGGTGTAATAAATAATTTATTTAAATTCCAAATTTTTGCGTTTTTATGTAACCAAATAAACTCAAAATAATTTAAGACACATTGTTGTAAATGATGTTATTTTAATGATTTATGGTATGGAACCATTAATTGTTGTACGCTTATTTTTGCATTAGATTGTATTAAAGAGCAACTTCCCTCAAAAGTGCAAGTGAAAAAGCCAAAAAAAAATCCCGGCACTCATTTCCATCATTTCCATGGCTTCAAAACTCTTAACACTTTTATTTTTTTGAAACCTTCTTTTCAACATTTCCCGTCATGCGGCTTTTCTTGCAGCGTCCCATTTGACCCGGGAGGAAAACATTTTCCCGGCAAAACTGCACTTAAGCTGATGCTGCGTTCATACTATTTTAATTAGCTGCTGTCGCTCAGACATAACAGAAATTTGCACAAACAGGGAAAAGGGCCAAGACGAGGAGCAGATGGCTGGGACGGACGATGATGTTGTTCGGTTTTCTCTTGAGGGGCACTTGCTTACACACAAATTTATTTGGGAATATATTTGGAAGATTTCTCAAAATAATGTAGCTAAAAACAAGAAAGGAAGGCTAGCTTCGGTACCCGAAGCTTAGAATACCCTTGCAGACCAGTTGCCTAAAAACAGTTTTGATCGTTTGTATGGCAGCTATAGGATATAGTGGTCCGATTTTGATGAAACTTTCAGGATATGTTAAAATAATCATTTAATAGAGCTTTCTAAGAAATGAATTACTTAACTTTAAAAATGGCGAATTTATGACACTTTTTCCCAATCGTTCCTATGGCAGCTATGTGATGTAGTGTTCCGATTCCGGCCGTTCCGACTTATATACTATCTGCAATAGATTGAAGGGTTGGTGCAAAGTTTCAGTCCGATAGCTTTAAAACTGAGAGACTAGTTTACATAGCAACCAACAGACGGACAGACGGACATGGCTATATCGACTCGGCTGGTGATTCTGATCAAGAATATATATACTTTATAGGGCCGGAAATGTCTCCTTCACTGCGTTACAAACTTCTGGTCAAAATTATAATACCCTCTGCAAGGGTATAAATATAGTGAACACCATATTTCAAGTGGCACAACAAAAATTAAGGTATTCCATACCTTTTTTTTTTTAAATACACATAAATTAACATGTTTCTTGAATGTAACTATTTGTAATTTGCAAAATTTGAATGTTGAATATTTCAAAATAAATTACATTGAAATGTATAAATATAGAGAGCACCCATTTTGAGGAGTATTTTGAAAAGGGCAGATCTTACGTGAAATAATTGTGTTATTATTAATTTGAGTTCTCTCAGTGCTCGGAGGAGGGGCAAGGGGCTGGGGGTGAGGAAGCCTCCTTGCAACCCAAAGCACTCGACGTGTGACTCCCGCTTAAAAGCATGCCACGCTATTTTCGCTACTCCTTGTTTTGCATGTCACTTAACCAGGTTGACTTTGGCCGACCACGCGTATCCGAAGCCACCTTCGGAGCTCCTCCTGCTCCGCACCCTTGCCGGCCCCCACAGCTGGCTGGGATCATCATCATCGTCGTCGTCTTCATCATCATCGTGCAGCCTGCACTGCCACGGGGCACGTGGCTTGCGTGTCCCGTGACCGAAAATAAAAATTTAAGAAAAAAATCCTTGCCCGTTAGCGTTTGCGGGCGTGGATATTATCGTTAATTAAATTTATGAGCGAGCTTCGAACAAGGCGCCACAATAAAGTGGAAACAACGCCATCCACCCAACAGCATTTTCCGGGTTACAACAATATTTTTGCGACTTCGTATGCATGTAAAATATACAAATTTAAAAACAAAATCATGTAAACAATTTAATTATTCTCAACACGGTATTAAAGTCTGGATAATAATTTATACCTTTTCGTATCGCTTTGAAATAAACTATATTATATTTTAAAATATTATTTTTGCGCTGGTTCAGGTTCCTCCTCCTGATTGCTGGAGGAACCGCATCCCCCGCAATATGAACAGGATGAGCAGTCGAATATCAGGATATTCAATATCAGGGTATTCGACTGCTGATCCTGTTCATATTGCGGGGGATGCGGTTCCTCCAGCAAGGTTTGCTGCTCCGCATCGCAGAGCTTTAGCTGTTGCAATGGAGGGTAGTCATCATCGTCATCAGTAGACAGTTGCTTGAGCAGCTCCTCGATGGTAGCCTCCAGTTTGTCATTAGCTCTTTTAAGTTCCTGATTCTGCGCGACCAACATGTGCCGCTTGCTGTTCAGGTCATCCAGTTTGTTGTCCTTGGCCGCCAGACTGTCCGTTTGCTCCTGCATCAGCTGCTGATGGTGCGAACACATCCGCTTAAGGTTGTTATTCTCCGCAGTTAGTGTAATTACATCAAAGCTGATGTTATTCTCTTCATTCAGCGGGGGCGGGGAAGAAGTTCTGATCGGGTGATCGGGTGGATTTAAGTATTTGGGCATTTTGTGCTTGATTCGCGACAATATATATGGTGCTGATCCGAATTCGCATGTTGAAAGTTTGGCGTCTAACTGGCCAGCGTTGCCAGATCACCAAACACAGAGTTGCATTTTGCATCAGAGTAGGGTGCTCAATTTCAATACGAAATTAATTTATTCATTAATAAGTGCGTCGTTTGGAACAAATTTAATTACTTATCGATAATAAGAAATAAAAGAATATTCACAAAAAATCATAATAAAGTTAAGGGTTCTTTTTGCCAACTAATAATTTCGTTTCGCTTTGAAATAAACTATATTATATTTTTTATACCCTTGCAGAGGGTATTATAATTTTGACCAGAAGTTTGCAACACAGTGAAGGAGACATTTCCGACCCTATAAAGTATATATATTCTTGATCAGCATCACCAGCCGAGTCGATCTAGCCATGTCCGTCTGTCTGTCCGTCTGTCGGTTGCTATGTAAACTAGTCCCTCAGTTTTAAAGCTATCAGGCTGAAACTTGGCACCGACCCTTCAATCTGTTGCAGTTAGTATATAAGTCGGAACGGCCGGAATCGGAACACTACATGACATAGCTGCCATAGGAACGATTGGGAAAAGGGGTAATAAATTCGCCATTTTTAAAGATAATTTATTTATTTCTTAGAAAACTCTATTTAATAGCAATTTTAACATATCCTGTAAGTTTCATTAAAATCGGACTACTATATCCTATAGCTGCCATAGGAACGATGGGAGAAAATGGGTCATTGAACATAACTCTGGAGTTTTTCAAGACAAATAATTCATTCTTGAGAAATACAGTTTCCATAGACATTAAAGCCGTTTAAGAAAATTAAAAGCTCAAAAATCGGATTACTATATCCTACAGCTGCCATACAAGAGATCGAACGGTTTGAAAGCAACTGGTCTGCAAGGGTATTCTAAGCTTCGGGTACCGAAGCTAGCCTTCCTTTCTTGTTAAAATATTATTTTTGCGCTGATATCCTGATATTCGACTGCTCATCCTGTTCATATTGCGGGGGATGCGGTTCCTCCAGCAATCAGGAGGAGGAACCTGAACCAGCGCAAAAATAACATCCCCCGCAATATGAACAGGATGAGCAGTCGAATATCAGGATATTCAATATCAGGATATTCGACTGCTGATCCTGTTCATATTGCGGGGGATGCGGTTCCTCCAGCAAGGTTTGCTGCTCCGCATCGCAGAGCTTTAGCTGTTGCAATGGAGGGTAGTCATCATCGTCATCAGTAGACAGTTGCTTGAGCAGCTCCTCGATGGTAGCCTCCAGTTTGTCATTAGCTCTTTTAAGTTCCTGATTCTGCGCGACCACCATGTGCCGCTTGCTGTTCAGGTCATCCAGTTTGTTGTCCTTGGCCGCCAGACTGTCCGTTTGCTCCTGCATCAGCTGCTGATGGAGCGAACACATCCGCTTTAGGTTGTTATTCTCCGCAGTTAGTGTAATTACATCAAAGCTGATGTTATTCTCTTCATTCAGCGGGGGCGGGGAAGAAGTTCTGATCGGGTGATCGGGTGGATTTAAGTATTTGGGCATTTTGTGCTTGATTCGCGACAATATATAGAGTGCTGATCCCAAATTCTCAGTTGCGAATTCGCATGTTGAAAGTTTGGCGTCTAACTGGCCAGCGTTGCCAGATCACCAAACACAGAGTTGCATTTTGCATCAGAGTAGGGTGCTCAATTTCAATACGAAATTAATTTATTCATTAATAAGTGCGTCGTTTAGAACAAATTTAATTACTTATCGATAATAAGAAATAAAAAAATATTCACAAAAAATCATAATAAAGTTGAGGGTTCTTTTTGCCAACTAATAATTTCGTAGTTCACCAGAATTATAATGAATTATAAATTACTTCCCCAACTTTTAGAGCATTTAGAACTTTTAGTTCGTGAAATAAATGATGGCATGGCTTTAATAAAATCCTCATTTGTAACCCGAATAGGATTGATAAGAATCCAATGTATTATTAAGCACCCCCGCAATCGGGAATCCAAGAATCATGTAAATAATTAAGATTGGGAAGAAAGTGAGCTGCCAGGTCCCACCAGTAAGTAAATTTTAACAGCGTCAACTGGCAGTGAAAATTGCTTAAANTTTTGCATCAGAGTAGGGTGCTCAATTTCAATACGAAATTAATTTATTCATTAATAAGTGCGTCGTTTAGAACAAATTTAATTACTTATCGATAATAAGAAATAAAAGAATATTCACAAAAAATCATAATGATCCAAGAATCATGTAAATAATTAAGATTGGGAAGAAAGTGAGCTGCCAGGTCCCACCAGTAAGTAAATTTTAACAGCGTCAACTGGCAGTGAAAATTGCTTAAATTTTTATTGCCCCGTGCTTTCCCCCTTTTATTGGCGGTTTATGTTCTTTTTTCTTTGTTTTGTTTGCTTTGTTTTCTTCCTTTATATTTTGCTGGGTCCGCAGCTGGTGACGCAGGATATAAATTACAGTGGGAACAATATGAGCAACAACAGCAGCGGCAACAACAAGTGTTCAGTTAATTAATAACAAAACGGTGACAATAACGACGAAGTTGAAAATCCTGAAGGGCTGCTCCAAAATGAAATAAGCCGAGTTGACAACTTTGAAAGCGGCTTCCTTTTGGCCCAAAAGAGGAACTCAAAATTCCCTGCAATGCGTGAATTAATTCACAAGACCCAGCTCATACATACACGCAATGCGTGTTTGAGGCATAAACCAGGGACGCGACGGAACAACTTTACGTATGGCAAGGGGGATCCGAAAAAATGAAAATTTTATTTTATTGATCAAGCTAATAAGTTTGAGATACTCTTTAAAAATGTATTAAATTATTTAATGAGCAGAAGCATAAGACAATTTATTTTATTTACTTTGGGAAAAAATCGAATTTCTGTTCCGGAAATTCCAAGATTTTTTCCTTTTGTTGATTGAGAGCAATATTTAATTTATGGTCATTAAAACAATTATTTAACCAAAATCAAATTGCTAATATTTGTTATTTTTCCATCAAGCGAGTTCTGATAAAGCTTTAGTATAAATATTTCTTTGATCAACCATTTTCCATTTCCCCATAATAAGCTCCTGGATACATTCTGTATCTCCCATTTTGGTTCCGCATCTGCTTGCAGGTGTGCTCCTGGAACATTTGCGCTGCATGTTGTCGTTGCCTTACCTCCACATTTTCCGCCCACATCCTGTTACCCGTATCCCAGCTCCCTGCTCCCTGCTCCCACCTAGCTGGGCAGGATTTCACCTCTCAGCCGTTGAACAGCTTCATAAAGCCAAGTGTTTGCGCTTTGAAGTTTCCGCTAAAACAAATATCTAAATATTATTTTAATAATAATATTGACAAAGTGAGATAGGTGGTAATATTGAAAGCAAAAGAATCAAATTATCAATTATATATTTATATAATATATAACATTTTGATACTGAAGATACGATTTTATTTAATATAACTAAGAAACATTAAAAAAAAAAATGCTTTCATTCCTAAAAAAAAATTTGTCTTCAAAAGAATTATTAATTTCCAATATTTTGTTAAAATTCGTTTATTATTAATATTATCAGCCATACCAACTGAACTTTCCCTGACTCCTTGCAACCAATATACCCTTCGCATACCCTTTGGAACTAAAATTCAAAGAGCAGTGAACAAAATGAACTGCCAAGATGAAACACACATCTAAATACGGCCCGAAGCAAAGCGGCTTTTGGTGGACAAAAAGTGGACAAAAAGGGGAAAGGAATAAATAAATTAGGCGGCAAGAGCTTAGAGAACTGAAGCCTCCATTAATTCTTTAAGTGTTGACCCCAAAAGTCATTCTTCTTTCGTATATTTCGATTTTTGTTTGCGGGAACTGCAGGAAAAACCGCCAAATTAGGATTGATAATTTGCCAAGTGGCTTTCTCAGGGGATAAGCTGAAATGAAGTAGGATTTAGCGGTGAAATGCAGAAGATTCTGCAGAAGAAATGTGAGAAAGTGGGAGCGGAGGAAAAAAATAAAAATAGTTTGCTGCCACTCCATAACTTTCCCTTTTCAAGATCATCGTTCTTATAAGGTTTTTCGTAGAAAATCTAAATTTAAATCGGGTTCAAAGGCTTTTTTAATTATTTTAAATGTGGTATAACAGAATAAATATTAAATAAAGTCTTAAAACTTTAATACTTTAATAATGTATTGGCAATGCAAAACAAGTTTCATTAGTTTTATAAAAACCTTAATAAAAAGTAACCTAATGCACTGGAATAATTTTTAATTATCCTTTGAGCGTTTAAAATCGATTAACTTATTCTTTTTGTAATGTAGTCAGGCTTCCTACAATAAAGAGCATAAATGGAAAAACTGTTTGTAGATTGCCTTCCCAGAATTGTAGCGTCTTCCTATTTGCGCGACATAATGTAGTTTGAAGGCCAAGTGCTTCCACGAATTTCCCCTCCCCCCCCCCCCCCCCCCCNTCTTAAGGCGACTTAACCTTAACCTCAGCGCTGAAGAACTTTCACATCACTGAGCATTAATAAAGCATTTAATTGGGGCAGAGGCGGGGAAGAAGGAGGGGCACACCCAAACGGGTATTATTGTCCAGATTTAACGAAATGTGAAAAGGCAATTCCAATGAAAATCAAATATTTATGGCATCACACCGTCGATTCGGGGCATATTTTATTCAACGTTTTGCACATGCGGCCACGTGGCGTATGAGCAACGCCTAGGTGGCCGGAATCCAATGGATGCTGGATTCTGGACTCGGGATACGATTACCAACAATCATCATTGATATGTGAGTTATGTGGAATGGCGCACTCGAGTCCAAGCACATACAAGCACATATATCTCATAACATGATAACTAATCTGGGGAATGTTAATTTTCCGGGATTCGGCAGTCGTTTATTGGGTGGCAAATCCTAGAGCAGGGCAGATGGAAGATGGGAGATGGTAGAGGGGAGAATTTCACCAGGGGAAAACTAGATGAGATTCGTGTGTGTGTCAGGCTGTTGGAAAATTGTCTGCTGTCCTTGCGATTTTCAAAGCAAAATTTCTTTTCTCCCTTCACAATTAGCTTGTTCTCGGTTGTTGATGTTAAATTAATAAAAATATTAATTTGTACTTTTTAGTTCTTCTCAGTTTTTTTTTTGTAATTTAAGGTATTATTCTTGTTATGTGTTATGTGGAATGGCGCACTCGAGTCCAAGCACATACAAGCACATATATCTCATAACATGACAACTAATCTGGGGAATGTTAATTTTCCGGGATTCGGCAGTCGTTTATTGGGTGGTAAATCCTAGAGCAGGGCAGATGGAAGATGGGAGATGGTAGAGGGGAGAATTTCACCAGGGGAAAACTAGATGAGATTCGTGTGTGTGTCAGGCTGTTGGAAAATTGTCTGCTGTCCTTGCGATTTTCAAAGCAAAATTTCTTTTCTCCCTTCACAATTAGCTTGTTTTCGGTTGTTGATGTTAAATTAATAAAAATATTAATTTGTACTTTTTAGTTCTTCTCAGTTTTTTTTTTGTAATTTAAGGTATTATTCTTGTTAACCAATTCAAATAAATTTAAACAAAAACAAGAAAGGAAGGCTAGCTTCGGTACCCGAAGCTTAGAATACCCTTGCAGACCAGTTGCCTTTAAACTGTTCCATCGATTGTATGGCAGCTTTAGGATATAGTGATCCGATCTTTGGTTTTTAAATTTCTAAAAAAGGCTTAAATGTCTATGAAATCTGTTTTTCTCCAGAATGAATTAATTGTCTTAAAAAATACCAGAGTTATGCTCAATGACCCAATGACCCATCGTTCCTATGGCAGCTATAGGATATAGTTGTCCGATTTTGATGAAACTTTCAGGATATGTTAAAAATTGCTATTAAATAGAGTTTACCAAAAAATAAATAAATTATCTTGAAAAATGACGTAATTTTGGCACTTTTTCCCAATCGTTCCTATGGCAGCTATGTGATGTAGTGTTCCGATTCCGGACGTTCCGACTTTTATACTACCTGCAACAGATTGAAGAGTTGGTGCAAAGTTTCAGCCCGATAGCTTTAAAACTAAGGGACTAGCTTATATAGCAACCGACAGACGGACAGACAGACAGACGGACAGACGGACATGGCTAGATCGACTCGGCTGGTGATGCTGATCAAGAATATATATACTTTATAGGGTCGGAAATGTCTCCTTCACTGCGTTGCAAACTTCTGGTCAAAATTATAATACCCTCTGCAAGGGTAAAATTATAAGTTTCCGTTTATTTGGCAGGAGGAAAGTCTAAGCTGATGTTACAAAAGCAACTATTTCCTGGGAAATAATGAATGGCAAAAGCTAACAATTAAATGAATGTTAAAAGGAAAATAAGCCACAAAAATATTAAATATATTAGTTTGTGAAAAACTTCAATAGCTTCTTCCAGCTTTGATTGATGTGCAGCCAAATCTCGGTTCTAGTTTTTGCTGACATGCATGGGGGAAAAAGTTATTGTATCAACATATTAATGAACAAATTCCGAAATCATATACGTCCCACTGCCGGTGACGGTGATGGAACATTATGAAGGCACTGGCAGCCATCCCCCACCGAGGGAACACGCCACCCCTGGGCCCCGTGAAAGAACCGAACCAATCCCAGAAATATTTTCCATACTTTGTACATATTAAATTCATTTAAAGATTTCAAACTTTTGCTCGTTTCGCAGTCCAAAGTAAATAACAAAAGCAAAACCCATAGACACAAAAAACTGAAAAAAAAATAAATAAAGGAGCAAGGGCAGGAAAGGAAGGAGAGGAGGAGCCAGGACGAAAATGTCTGTAAATGAGTAATAAATGCGACCGCCAAATACTCCAATAAGGAAAAAGGAGACCTCAATCATATTTCCACGAAAAAAAGACCTCACCATGAAATTTGTTTAGGTTCCTAGGATAGCATTTTCTTCTTTTCTCTCCTTTTTTTTATTTATTGTTGGGGATGAGTAGAAAAACAGAAAACAAAACCAGCATCGTTGTGGTTTTTTTTTGGCAAGCTGGCTGTTTGCTTTTAAAAGTAATTTCTCAATTTCTTAATTTGCAATCGAGTGAGGTTGAGTTTTACCTTCCTTTTCCGATGTCCACGCCCCATTTTAGCCCCATTGTATGCTAATTGAATGCATGAATAAATTTGTTGGCCCAATTTGATGGCGCAGCCATCTGATTTTGTGCTTTTTCGGGGGGGCGAACTACTATATTTCGAATCATTTTATGGAAATTGATTTTGATGCTGACGGGACTTGCAGTTGTTGCCTTTAAAATTACAAATTTGTGTATCTTGTATCTTGTCTGTACAGAGGGTGTTCTTATATTTCCCAGTGCTAAAGTATATGTTAGATCGGTTATTGCATCCAGATTTGCGAGAATATTATACAATTTAATTTTATTGTTATTGAACTTTCTTTGAAGTTATGTTTCAAATATTATTGCTTTCAATAGTTGTGTTTAATAAAAAAATAAACCATTTAATTATCTTTTTTGTGTGTGGCTTTTGGTAAGAAGTCTGATTGGCAAAATGTATCTGTATCCGCTGATTTGCTGCCGAATGATAGATTTAAATAAAAAATATCAATGGGCCCAGCTGTCAGGCAATCCGCATCTTATCGCCCTGCCTGTATTTCTGTCACCCATCAGTCAAAGTCACTTGGGTCTACATAGAATATCATGGACGAGGATAGACGCCCACAGGAGTCCTACGATTTATGCATAACATTTGCCAGAGCCTCCTCCCCCCATTCCTCCTCCTCCTCCTCCTTCAGGCATCTGGCGATATTTGCCTTGTGTCCTTTGTTCCCGCTGCTCTGTGGACTGGGGAATAAATAAAATAATATATATATATATATATATATATATATGTACAACAAAAAAAGAGTAAAACGAATTGAAGGGCACATGGTTAGTTTCTCAGGAGACGAAGGTTGAGTTCAATCGGCGACTGGCACCCGACAAAACACTTTGAAAGCAATAAAACGAGCAATTTTTACGATTAATGGTGAAATAAAATATTGCTTTGGCTTCTTCTTGGCTTCTTCTTGGCTACTTACGAAAGGGCCAAAAACCACCTCGGCGTAACCCACCTCAGCATGTCTCCAGGCCCACTACACTTGGAGAAATTAAAATCAGTTTTATTTGATTCAAAATATTCAGTTTACACTCATTAATTGAAGAAAATATGCATTTTTGATGACCAGATAATGCGACGAATTGTAAAATAAATAAATATAATATACGAAACATTTTTTATTTTATTCCATAAATTTTTCTGAGTGCTGCTCCTGCGTGTGGAAATTTGATAGGTGGCATCAAATCATGCCGAAAAGCGAAACCCGAAACCAAGGCAAACAAAATCGCAACATTTTGAAAAGCGGCAAGCGGCATTCGGAAAGGAGGGGAAGAATTTTCCGAGAGGAGAAAGAAGAAAGGCTGGAGAAAGTTCGAGGAGAGGTGACTAAGACGGGACTTGGTTGGGCCAGTGTCTTCATTGCCATCGCTGCAGTCGCTCCATAAAAAAGCCAAATAAAATTGAGAATTAATCAACTACGCGGCGCGTCCTGACCTCAGAAATCCCCTTGGCTAAGACCAACCAACCAACACCCACTCCAAGCTGGTTTCCCCAATGAATTTACGAGGTCCTGACCCTGATCCGGTTGATGATCCACCTCTTTCGGGGCCACCAAATTTTGATGACTTTTTGTGTTGGCCAAGATTTGCGGACAAAGTTGTAAACCCCATTCGCAGACGCTCCACTAACTTGGCCCGTCTTTTAATGAGCTTAATGTTATACTCAATTGAAACTGATCCAAATTTATTGCCAAGGCCCAAAGGGTGGTTTTGGCCACTCCAACAATGATTGGCGATGCAAAACGGCTCACTTACTATGAGAATAATACTCCTTCTTGGAAACAATTTAAACAAAAACAAAAAGTTGAATCTAAAGCGTATGAGTTATTTTTTGTCTCTCTATTAAAATCGTTTAAATTTGAATTTCATGTATTTTGTTATTCTATTTTTATACTATTCGCAATTTTACAATTACTTCTGATGATTAAAACAACGAATTTCCGTATTATTTGCTTTTATAAAGTTTTTATAAATTCCAATAAGTTTCGAAATAAGAAATCACTTTTACTTTCTTTCTTCCACAGTTCTTTCAGCAATTTGTCTTATTTTAATGTGGTTAAGGACTTAAAGTATAAATAGGATGTAAAATTATTAACATTCCCACAGAACGCCCCAAAAAAAAAAAAGATAATCCTCTCCCTTTGATGCTCCTCGTTTTTCTATTGCGTGTGTCTGGTTTCTTTTTCGTAGATAATTTATGATTTGCCATATGGGGTGCAATTTCTCATTTCTCAACATAAAAACCGAATCACAACTTCAATAAAAATTCATAAATTATTGTTGATGCGTATTGAATTAAGCATTTGCCCCGCCCATCAAATTTACACATGTCAGAAGCACTTCCCGCCCATTTTTTTTTCTTGTTTGGATTTGTAGCGAAAACGAAAAGAAACTTTTGCTGTGATTTAAAATTTATGCGCGAGGGAAACTTTTGCTGCTGTCAATATAATTGAAAAAATTTCCTAGCCACGCCCACATGTGTATATATTTATAAATATTTCAAGTACAAGGCATAAGCAAAAGCAAGGGCGAATGCCTACCTGTTATTTATTGTGATTTGTTTACATTTTGTTTTTGTTTTTTTTTACTCTTTTGATACACCCATCTCTGAATCTTTGAATCTGTGGATCTCTGAATCTCCTCTCTGTCAGCCGGAGTCCAATGAATGTGTCCTGAAACATGCCCTTTGCAAAGGAAGTGCTCTCGACTCCTTTCCTCGATTCCCCCGCCCTACGTCTTGATTTTATTGAGTGGCAGCATTTTAATATATGGAAACCATAACATACATTTCCTGTCAATGCGGGAGTAAGACCAGGAGGAGGAGGCGAGGAAGAAGTCCGAAGCTGGAAATACCCTTTCTGCAGTTGGATACCGTCATTTGAATTATCTATTTCCCACTTAAGTGCTCTCCTTGTCCCTTTTTTTCAAGTATTCCTCTGGCAGTTATATATACAAGTATATATAGTTATATATATTCGGAACAAAAATATACAAACATCCACACAAAATTATAATACCCTCAGCAAGGGTATTGAAAAGCCTGGGATTGTGGTTGAAGGAAGAAAAATAAAATACAGGAAGTGAATAAAGTCGAATGGGAATGCAAGTTGAAAAAAAAACCGGAGGATAATCCTCCATTTTTGCTAGGGGATTTTTATTTTTGAGAGAAGAGTTCTGGCAAAATATTCGTGGGAGAATTTCAGAGAACATCTTGGAATACAATTAAATATTTACCATGTGGATTTTACATGCGAAATGTATTGTAAGCCGAAGGCAAAATTTCTCGGTACCCCTTAAGGCTTTCTGCATACAAACTCTTCTCGGAAAATGACATTTTCATTGGCTTAATTCCTAATGCCCTTGCAGTGGGTCTTATAATTTTCCCGGAATCCCAGAAATGCAGCGATGGAGCCCTCTATTTAAGTTTTTGCATTCGGTTTCTAGGCAAACTAGAGATTCAGTTTCAGCCATTTATGGGGCTATAATTTTCCACCGACTTTCCTTCTACATTTTCCCTGTATATTTTCCTGTTTCCTTTTGTTCTTTTTGTGATTTCGTGATTCTGGGGGCCACAGAGAAAAAAAAGTTAAGTATTTAAAGTTCATAAGCCCCACAAATCCCTTACAAAATTATTTAAAACCAAAACAAAAAACAGAAACAGAAAACAGCCCCGAAATAAAGTTGGGAAAACATAAGAAATGTTTGTTGTTGCCATTATCATGTGATTGACTTGACGAAGGACAACAAGGACGACGAGCTAAATGGCAGAAGCGAAGGCTTATGCCTCGCATTAATTAACTTAATACATGGCCTAATAAAAATGAGTATGAAACAAGAAAGGAAGGCTAGCTTCGGTACCCGAAGCTTAGAATACCCTTGCAGACCAGTTGCCTTTAAACTGTTCGATCGATTGTATGGCAGCTATAGAATATAGTAATCCGATTTTTGGATTTTTAAATTTCTAAAAAGGCTTTAATGTCTATGAAAACTGTTTTTCTCAAGAATGAATGAATTGTCTTGAAAAACACCAGAGTTATGCTCAATGACCCATTTTCTCCCATCGTTCCTAAGGCAGCTATAGAATATAGTGGTTTGATTTTGATGAAACTTTCAGGATAGGTTAAAATTGCTATTAAATAGAGTTTACCAAGAAATAAATAAATTATCTTTAAAAATGGCGAAATTTTGGCACTTTTTCCCAATCGTTCCTATGGCAGCTATGTGATGTAGTGTTCCGATTCCGGCCGTTCCGACTTATATACTAACTGCAACAGATTGAAGGGTTGGTGCAAAGTTTCAGCCCGATAGCTTTAAAACTGAGGGACTAGTTTACATAGCAACCGACAGACGGACAGACGGACAGACGGACAGACAGACGGACAGACGGACAGACGGACATGGCTAGATCGACTCGGCTGGTGATGCTGATTAAGAATATATATACTTTATAGGGTCGGAAATGTCTCCTTTACTGCGTTACAAACTTCTGGTCAAAATTATAATACCCTCTGCAAGGGTATAAAAACAGAGCGAAATGAGAGATGGGGAATAAACAAGGCCAAATTATGTTTCGAATTGCCCGAGAATGCTGGAGGAGAAGGGCCAAAAGGGACATTAACATAAAGACAAACACTCGGAAGGGACTGAAGAAATATATATACACGCATATATATAATAAATCCATGGAAATGATAAAAGGGGAAACTGGCTTAATGGCAATGCACTCACAGCATTTATGGGGCATATTTAATCGGGACAAATTCCTCAAATAATCCCCTTTGGAAATTATTAAACTATATATAGTATGATCCGTCCCCTAACTCATCCTGTCCACTGGGCAACTATCAAAAGTTCTCAGATTTCATTTATCACAGCTCCCGAATAGTTGTGAGTGCGGGAAATCGAATTTGCGAATGGAAAAGCTCCGGAAAAGCAGGCCACGCAGTACCGCTTAAAAAATTGTAAATACTTTGGAAAATATAACCACTCAAAAAAAAATATATATTCTAAATGTATATCTAACCATATATCCCATATGAATATTCATACAATGAATTCCATGTTGATCCACCCGAAAGATACATAAAATGATTAAAGCAAAGAAAGTCCGTTTTTACGGTCTGCTAACGACAGTTTAAAAACCCGGAATCAATAATTAATCAAAACAAGTATCAGAACCTAATCGAACCTAATCCACCCGCAGTTGACCCGTGGGTTCAGGGGTCACGTTGCAGGGTATCGGGTAGAAGCCTTGAATGAATCCTTTCGGAAAGGAGCCTCGGGAAATCTGCATATATAAAGGGATATTTAAGCACACACACACACACACACCCATTGACATGGCCATAATTTATTGCTTCGTTTAATTTTTGACATCCTGGGGGGGCGGGGGGTGGGGATAGGGTTGATGAACAACAGTGCGTATACTTGAGGTGTTTGGACACATCGTCTGTCTCGGCCGCTTTCCCTTTCTCCTTTCTCCCCTCTCCCCTTTGCGATTTCCTTTATTTTTTTCCCAGTGGGCGTTGNTACCCTTCGGGCCATGATGTGAGCTGTAAACTGTTTAAACTTTTCCTTTTTATACGCCAAACTTTGCCGAATGCCAAAAAAATTAAATGTATGTGGAAGGTCCATAAAACTGGCAAAAAAAATAAATAAAAAAAACGCATGGTGGGGCAAAACCAAGTTTTTGACAACTTTATGAAAATTTGCATCAAGCGGCGGAATAGAGAAAGTGTCACTTAAATCTGGCAACGGGTTCATTAAGCCTTATGGCCCAACAAAATGTCAAATATATATAACTTAACTTGATTCAATTTAAATGTTTGCCATTGGCACATACAAAAAGAAGGGAAAGGGCCATAAATGCCTTCTGCCTGCGTTGGTGCTTATATCCTTATACCTTTGTGTACATATATCGCCATACCCCCTCTTATCGCATATATATCTCTTTCCGGCACCTATGTACATACGTGTCGCTGTAGTACCTTATCTCCTCCTCATCTGAAGGATGGTGATTGGGATGGGGATGGGGATGCGGAGTGGGGAGTGGGGAGTCCCTTTTCTAAGGGTTATCCTATGTAAAGATAGTGGAATGGTGATATTTATCGTTTTCAAAATCCGAACAGTTGGCTATTCAATTAAAATTATAGATTAATAATGGGAGAGTTTTAATTTATGCACAAATGTGGATTACGTATATATAAAACAATATAAGAGAGCCGTTTTTTGAACAGAAATTTTATGAAATATATATTTTAAGAATATTATTAAAACAATTTTGTATTGGTAAGAAATACGTTTTCAAGGGCGTAGGCTTAGCTTATTTTGTGATAAAGTTAAGATCAGCGTAAAAAAAACAAAACCTTTAAGAAAATGTTTAATAATTTTCTTCATATATTTGTTACAAAATCAATAATTAAATTAGATTCAATTTTATGGGTTTCTCTTTTTCTTAAACATAAATAAAATATATATTGTATGTATGGTACATACTACCAAAATAAACAAATTTCCAAAAAAAAGAATCCGAATCAATTGAATAGCGAATAACTAACATATATCATATAGATATGTATGTATGTTCCTATGTCATTAGCAAACGATTAATGAATTGATCGGGTAACGATAGTAATCTCTTACCACATGTCATTAGGGGAATATTCAATCCAATTTGTATGATTCATCCATGGAAATTTAGTACATATAGCACGAACATCCAGCTATAGCTATTAGGGAACACACTTCTCTTCTCCATGGCCAACTAACTCGCCGAGTCCGTCGTCCTTCGATGGATTTATGGCTCTGAAGGATCCAATCGAGACGGCGGCCATTTGTCTTTTCATCAAAGACCAGGACAGACAAGTCCAGTTCAGTTCAGTTCAGTGCCAGTGGGGGATCGATAGGCGGTGATTAATCGATAGCAGTGAATCTTCTCCCACCGGCACCTGGAACTGGCGACGGGGTCACCAACTTGTTGGCTTCCAATCCCACTTTCAACTTCCCTTTTTCCATTCCCACTTTGCATTCCCACTTTCCATTCCCGCCTTCCATTCCCGCCTTCCACTCTCCGACGACAATGACGAATGCTATTTGTCACAAATCGACGGTGACAGTGCGGCAGTGTCTATCCCCGTCCTTGTCCCGCGCATTAGCTGCCAACGGGTGGGAGCAGTGCAGACAGATATCCGTCGGAGGCCGAGGCCACACATTGACGCGTAGAATACATAAGCGTCGCCTTTTGTCTTAGCGAAAGTTATATGCACTTGCAGAAAAAATATGTCCCCTACAACGTGGTTATATTCTCAAATTAAACCAATTTTGTTCAGTGTGTTTTAAATGGTGGTTTGGAATCAAATAAAATGAAATAAAGGTTTAACATATAATAAGAACACTCAAAGATTTGCTGGGTTCTTTGGTGACTTAAAAAAAAAAAATGGTTGGATAATAAAAGAATGTAAGAAAAACTTTTGTTAAGGAATAGCAATACATTTTTAAAGTCGTTAAAACATTATGAGTTTACTTGAATATGATACAAAACTCAAAGCCAGAAAATTCTGGGTTCTTCAATCAGTTGGAAAAAAGATCGATACAAAAAGAATTGGAAGATAGTATTATATGTACTTATGAAGATCATAAGAATAAAAGAGAAATATTTGTTAAGTAGGCAATGTAAATACAAACAAATTATATACAAAATAATCATAATAAGTTGGTTATTACAAGCAACAAGGAGGTAATAGAATCTTAATTGTATGTTAAAAACAAAATTCTCTTCAGCATTGGAGTTTTAAGAGGAGCTCAACTTCTGATATTTTCCCAGAGTGTGTCCTCGTATCGAGTATCCCGCAAATCATCCTTGAAAGGTAGTTTGTGGGCGGGGCAGGGTCAGGGACAGGGGTAGGAGTGGGTGGATTTCTTGGCAAGATTGGGATAGGGACAGGGGGTAGTAGATAAAGTTGACAACGCTTCGTTTACCGTTATTGCTGCTTTTCGGTATCTTCATCTGGGAGAGAGATTGGAGCATAAACATTTAGGCGGCACGTTTAGCGCCTCAACGCGTCTCAATATCGCAGCCTTTGCCACATTTGATTTGTTTCGTTGCGCGTGGCTTCACCTCCGTGGGTGGTGCCTAGGGGGTGCTCCAGTGCTCCAGTGATAGATACAGATAGACAGATCCCTGCTGGTCCCCGTGTAGGTTAACAAGCACCACCAAGCAAACAGAGAATCAAAGTATCTGCCGTTCGAGCCCAATGTATTTACATAGTACATGCTCTCCATAAGCCTTTTCCTTCCACACAAAAGAAAGGGCCATCACACGGAGGGAAATGGAGACACTTCACCTCCCACTGTGGACGAGTTGGAGTTCTTGATGTCCTGCTGTTCACTCGACGACAGCGGCAGATGGAACCATCAGAAGAAGACATCGGAAAAATCTGTTTTAATGTTTTGCCTCCGGACTCCGGACTCAATTTAAAGGAAAATGCGCCGCACAATAAAATAAATAAAATAAAATTTCGCAAGCGCTTAGATCAAAGTTTAATCGACCCCCTGCAAACCCGGCGAGTCCTGCGAGTCCTGCAACAGAATAAAGGAGAGCAGCCAGCTAAATGGAGGAGAATTGAATGAATTGGAGTGTGCGACGGGATAACAAGTGATGGAATTCGCTTCAATTGAGTTCATTTGCCGGGCAGACAGGAGCAGTTTTAGGAGCAGTTTAAGGAGCAGTTTTAGGAGCAGTTTTGGGAGCAGAGTTCGATTAGAGAGTGATTGAGTAGAGTTCAACAAAGGGATTGAAGTGCGTTCTAAGCCGAGATACATTATTTTAGCCTAAAGCCGAAAATTTAGAGAGCAGTTGCTGGGAATAATAAACAAAGAACTAAAAACAAATCTATAATTAAATGGTGTTAAATGGTATTTCGAATTTTGAAATGTGTTTTAATTTGTATCTCAATAGTTATTGCAAATGTTGTCACATACATTGGATTGAACTTCAAGTTTCCGATTTGATAAATATTTGTTTTTTAAATAAATTTCTTTAATTCTAATTTCGAATCTTTTGAATTTTCCCCTCACTCTCTGAGTGTTTTAGTTTAAAGTTAGCTCAAAACGCAATCTGTGGTTTGATGCATTTTCCTTTTTTTTTTGGCTTTTTAGCTTCTCTACTAATTGAATGGCTCGCTTTCCCGCCAGAGTGGCCTTTGGACACTTTGTATGGCCACTGGTTCCATCAAAGATTCAAATCGGCTTTCAATATCGAGCTCCCCATTCATTGACTCTCACTTTGAACGCTCTTCGAGGCGAAGAAGTCGCCAGTGGAACTGGGAAAGTCCTTTTAGCGAGTCCGTAAAAGGATTCGGAGAAATGGCCGAGAAGAAAGTAGGGGGGGGGGGGGAAAGTACGAGAAGAAATGCTGTCAGCTGTCTGTCTGTTATCTTTTTTCATTCGCCCGGACTTGCAAAATTTGCTTCAATTAATTCAACACAGAATAAATAATGGGTGAGGTGGGGAAAGGGGAGAGGTGGGTGGTGGGTGGTGAGGGGGGAAAAGTCGGATGGAGGGAAAGGCCCTCTCGTCGATGTCGTTGATGTCTTGCGATGACGCTTCACTTACAACAACGCAAGCAAATATTTAATTTGTGTGAATGATCACATCCGTTGTCGAGATACACGCGAACAAATTCCACTGTAAACTTATAGTGTGAATATAATAATTTGTAGAATAACCAATGAATGCTGAGTTCCACAAAAACTTCAGTTATTCAATCTCAAATGATTTTGCATTAAAACTCTTGCTCTATCAACTTGGGTTGAGGAGGTTCGAGCCATTTTTATTTTATATTTATGCAAATTAAAAGGGCGGAAGGCGGCGTAGCAAAAATTTCGAATAAACTTGAACTTCGTGGGGACGGACGAACGGACGGACAAACGGACTCAGCATTGATGCTTCATTGATTTAATATTATCAAGAAAACTTATAAAAATATTTAATAATAAGTGCAATGGAAGTATTTCATTTATAAAACCAAAAATCTAGTTTAAGCTAATTAAAAATATTTTCAAATCAAGATATTTTAGTGATCTTAAACCTTTAATAAACCGTAAAATTAAACTTTTTTATAGAACACGGTATTTTCAAATTGATAAAAAAAAGGGCAAACTAAAAAGACATTCACAGATTGTTTTAGCTCGCAGAAGCATTTAATTTCTAGCATAATTCAAATTCAGTCACTTTTCCTTTGACCATCAACCACCAGCCACCAACCTATTTTCGCTCACTGTATGTTACATGTTTACCGTTGCGTCCGCAGTGGTCAACATATGCGGGCCGGAAGGTCCTGCCGAAACGAACCAAATGGTCGCCTGGCATGACAAGATCCGGAATTAGATGGCCAAAAAAAGAGAAAAGCCTTCCAAATGAATGAAACAGGGGGTGGAAAACTACAGAGGAAAGTTACGGGCACGGACATATTCACATGCTACATTAACCCGAAGCGTAGCCTCCGCTTTTTCGGGACTGTGTTCTGTGCTCTGTGTTCTTGGCTCACCTTTTGCCCCGCTAATTATTTCATTAATAAAATCAAATTAATCTTTTCTATGGCCGAAATTACTTCGTATTTAAGCAGAATTTATGTTTGCCGGTGGCAGGGCGGAGTCCAACTATTTCACTGAAGCTTCCAGCTAAAACAAGTTTGTCACTCATCCCCGAAAATGTTCCCAGCTTTCTTGATTATTCTTTTTTTTTTATATTTATTCTGTTGGCATGCAACATGTTGGCAACACAATTAATGGAGCAACAACAACTTACAAATGTGTTATTCCGAGCAAAGTTTCCAAAGTTCCAAATTTTAAAGTTCATATTTCTGTCGGAGTATATGTACATACAGTTTGTCAAACAATTGTTTGCAAAATGAAAAATCATATAAAATTTCGTAGTAATTTCAATATTTTGTTAATATTTATCATATTAAAACTTTTTTTTTTATACAATGTTGTTCACATATCTATTATTATTAGATTGCAGCAAAAAACAGTTCTTAAAATTGTCAGGATATAATAAAATAAATAAGAATTTAAAATTACACATTCTCCAGTCTGTCAAGAAATTGTTTGCAAAATGTAAACACAAGCCGAAAACGGAATGCAAAAGGAATAACGGACCTAAATTTCTTGGAATTTCCGTTACTATGTGTTTTTTTACTCGATTGTGCTTTGATTTCATTCGAAAGCAATAGTTCTACATCATCGCATCTGTCCAAATAGTTGATTTTTAATATGCCAGGAAATCGAGTTAATGAAAATTTAGTTCAGTTGGTGTATTTTAACCATGGCAAAGGTAAAACAGCAAAAGAACTTTCCGAAATGTTCAATATTAAGTTGCGGACAATTTACAACATTTTGACACGGGCAAACAAAGAAAATCGCCTAGAACTAAACCATTCTGGAGGAAGACCGGCTAAGTTAAGCAGAAAAGATGAGTCAAAAATTCTGAAGTCCGTTTTTGAAAGCCCACAAATCAGCTTAAGACAATTGACACAGAATGTGAAAACCGATTGCGGTAAGCAGGTATCACATGAGACCGTCCGACAAGTGCTTAAGAAGCACAAATATTCGTCCAGGATAGCTCGGCAAAAACCCTTATTGTCAGAAATAAATATAAATAAGAGGCTGACATTTTCGATTGGACACGTTGGGAAGCCAAGGGAGTACTGGGACGACGTAATTTTTTGCGATGAGACAAAGATAATGTTATATTATCACGATGGTCCGTCAAGAGTTTGGGGAAAGCCAAAAACTGCGCTCCAAAACAAAAACATAATCCCCACAGTGAAGTTTGGGAAATTGTCCGTAATGGTGTGGGGGTGTATTTCGTCCAAGGGCGTTGGTGAGCTGCGGATTTTTACGGACATAATGACCAAGGAGTACTATTTGGATATATAATTAAAGGCGGGAGAACTTGAATTTCTTTACTAATTTTCAGCCCATTTTTCTCTTCTTGGGTTGTTGCATAAGATAAACAGACGAAAGAGAGAGAGAGAGCGCGCACAGTCTACACACACTGGAGAGATCATTGGAGCAGCGCTGATTGCAGGAGAGAGTGCAGCGGAGAGCGTGAGCAATGCTTAAGCTCCCGCTCCTATCTCTTAAGTTATCCTCCGTTCACTCTTACTCTCTCCGCTAGCTCCACTCTCCAAAGCTCCGCAAAATAAGCAATTTAGTTTAGTTTCCGGGAAATCTCTACAAATCGGGGCGAATGGCGAAAGGAATCTTAAGCCGCTTTGGAAATTCTTCGAAATCATTGCAATCTCGCAGTGAAAGGAAAAACAAAAACGCTAGTCACTGCGAGCGGAAAATCGCTTTTATCAGACGAAGAAAAGTGAATAAAGCAGGGAAAGTAGTTTTCAGTGCAGTTCTAGTGCAAATTGTGCAGAAAGAAAGAGAAAACCACTTTTAGCAGATTACGATGTTAAATTTTGTACGCATAGTTTTTATTATACCCTTGCAGAGGGTATTATAATTTTGACCAGAAGTTTGTAACGCAGTGAAGGAGACGCCTCCGACCCTATAAAGTATATATATTCTTGATCAGCATCACCAGCCAAGTCGATCTAGCCATGTCCGTCTGTCCGTCTGTCTGTCCGTCTGTCCGTCTGTCTGTCCGTCTGTCGGTTGCTATGTAAACTAGTCCCTCAGTTTTAAAGCTATCGGGCTGAAACTTTGCACCGACCCTTCAATCTGTTGCAGTTAGTATATAAGTCGGAACGGCCGGAATCGGAACACTACATCACATAGCTGCCATAGGAACGATTGGGAAAAAATGGCAAAATTTCGCCATTTTTAAAGATATTTTATTTATTTCTTGGTAAACTCTATTTAATAGCAATTTTAACATATCTTGAAAGTTTCATCAAAGTCGGACCACTATATCCTATAGCTGCCATAGGAACGATAGGAGAAAATGGGTCATTGAGCATAACTCTTGTGTTTTTCAATACAATTAATTCATTCTTGAGAAATGCAGTTTTCATAGACATTAATGCCGTTTTAGAAAATTAAAAACAAAAGATCGGATCACTATATCCTATAGCTGCCATACAATCGTTCGAACAGTTTAAAGGCAACTGGTCTGCAAGGGTATTCCAAGCTTCGGGTACCGAAGCTAGCCTTCCTTTCTTGTTTTTAGTTTGTTTCTTGTGATAATGTGTGGTAAAAAAAGATAATTCTGCTTCTTAACGTATGAAAATGAGCTACAGGGAAATCATTTGCTTATAAATAAAATCGATATATAAATGCATAATATTTTCATGAAAATTAATTAATTTAATTTTTTTTCGTAAATAACAAATAAAAGAAGACAACATTTAATGTAAGTATTTCAAAATTTATATGAAAATTCAAATAACACGAAAAATTCATTATATCTTTATATTGATATATTTTATATTATATTATGATATATATTATATCATTATGTACGATTAAAAACAAAAATAACTCACTCTCTACTATCCCATTTAATTCGTTTAATTTGCCTAATTTGAATTAATTAAATTATGTGATTTGCTGCTATGGTAACTCAAATTTCTTTGATTAGTCTTTTAAAAAAAACATTGGTAATACAAATAAAATGCCATAAATTATATACTTATCGGATATTTATTGAGTTATAGTTGTGGCCAAAATGTAATGAAGCTCAGTGATGAAATTCCACAAGACACAATCCAAGAGACCCAAATTGTTTTATATGGTATCTCGCAGGAAGTAAATTACGTTTACGGGACACGAATGTAAGCGAAATTTACGCATTTGGCCAATAGCCTAGTCCTTGGCTGTTAGCCGCACCCACTATTACGTCGCCTTCCCCTCAGTCCCCCTCCCCCCCTCTTGGCACTGCAAACTTTAAGATACACGACACATGCATTGTTAACTTCATAATTTAATGCGGGGACCCCACCAACTGATAGGGGGAAGTGGCAGGGGAAGAGCAGAGAGTTCCTCAGCTCAACCCGCTGGCATATTTTTACATTTCTTTTGTTCAACATTTCCGTCCTCCGCCCCTGCGTGCCACGCCCTCCATTTTGCCTGTTGTTGACTCGTCACACGCACACACACGTCCGTTGTGTACCCACGCACACACACACGCAAGTACACACACAGGGGCGTAGGCATGTTTTCATTAGAGGGGTCTTCTGATTAGGTATCATTATTTAACATTTTCTCTTTTACAAAGCATCCGAATTTTATAATTTATTACCTTGTAATTTTATATCAATAAATTTAAAAGCAAAAATTTCGATGCAAGCGGAAATCTTCAAATTGAAAAGCTTAAATGGATTTTGCTTAATAAAAGATTTTCTTTGAATTAAAACAATCAATTTTAATTTTTACCTATCACTAATATTAAGAATTTTGACAGTTGTGTACTACTAATTTTCAACTACTTTTCTAGCATTGAACATTTTGGCATTATTCTGTTTAACATTATTTAAGTGCAAAAAATGTCCTTGTCAAGGATTGAAAATTTGTTTTATTGAACTCAGTTTTTGTTGCAAAATTTAATTAATTTAATTTGAGGATTTTGTTAGATATTTTTCCCTTTAAACGCGATGACAATTAAGGTCTGTAAGTCTTTAGGCTTTCCTACGAAAAATAAACAACTATGTTAAAATATTATTCAACACAATTTCAAAAGTAGCATTCGAACAGCATTTCTAGGTCCCTGAAATCCCCCTCCCAGTACGCCCCTGCCTCTGCACAAGGACAGATTTGAGAGTGACTACTGTGGCATGCGTATTGCATACATTTGGGCGTAAAAGTTGTATGACTTTGGTGAGTTTGAGACACAGTACAAAAATTATAATTTCGCAAAAGTTGTACAACTTTTTAGCCGCAAAGGTTGAGGGGTGGTCGAGAGGGTGGGGGGGGGAGGAGGAGGGGTAACCATGAGGAAGTCAGCGAACATTGATCATACATATTAATAAGCAAACTTGTGAGAAGATCTTAATCTTTGTGAGAAGGGAGGTTCATTTCCCCTTCGCAAAAGGTGTGCGAAAATTTAAATTAACTGGCGAACTTTAAATTTGCATAAGCCACACATTTAATACTTAAACTATCCCAGTTGGCAACAGCAAATTTGAATAAGCTTAAAATTTGAATACTTCAATTAGAGGAGAATTTGCAGGAAGGCCTCAAGAAAACAAAACTAAAATGAATTTTAATTAGGTTGACATTAAGCAGCTAACATTATGGGTTGAATTCGAGGCTTACAAACAACAGAACCTTATATATTGAAAATGTTTCCATCTAAGCCAGTTCTCATTTCGAAAAGTTAACAAAACCAGTTTGAAGCCAGAAAAAACCAAAAACAAAAAAAAAAAACACCACCGAAGGATTAGAGCAGGATGAAATTCAAATTATGTGGAAATTTCTGCAAGCGAAGATTATGTCCAACTTTTAATTACTTACCTTTGTACCCAAAACTATTTGGTAATGCCGCAGGAATCTCTAGAAATTATACCAAAAATAAGAGTAAGCTGTAATTTCCATGGAAAATTATAGTAAATGGTGCTGAAACTATAAGTATAAGTTGTTTTTGGATTAAATGACTCAGTTTAAATCACATAATCATATCATAGTGACAAACTTCTTGTTATTGTTGTTGAATTTAATTTTCATGTTTTATTTCCAAGCAAAATGTCGTATTATTTATGGTCGAACGATTATTGGAGTGATATTAACCTCGACCTTGGCCTTTCGATGTGAAATTAACTGAACTGAACTGGAGCCTCAGAGATCATTAAGTATACAAGTGGCTAACTACTCATCATGAACCCCCTCAATCCATATTCCACTCCGATTCCCACTCCCTGCGATTCCTCCCCGGACGGACAGTGGCCGCAGAAAATTCTTAGAATTCCGGAAATTAATGTGCGCACTTTCGCAGTGGACAAACATGGAAAGCAGTGTCCTGGGTCCGAGTCTGGGTCCTGGGTCCTGGTGAACTATATGTTTCGGTTCCGGCTCCCCAGTGCCAGTGAAATTCTTCAAAGCAATGGCAAATGGAAATCCATGTCCAAGTGGACACGAGTGGTTAATGGTAAATGGCAGGCAGAGATTTGGGCCAGAATTAGAAGAGATTGCAGCTAATTGGAATTGGGGATAGATTCGAATGAATTTGAAATGTAATTGAGGGGAATTTGACTTTAAATTCCGAATTTATCTATGGGCAACAGTTTCTGAATGTTTTCGGAATGCAATAAACACAGAAGTTGGCCAATGGCCAATTGAAAATGTGGGCCAACAACAATACGTATTTTGAGAAGAATTTAGGAGACGGAAAAATATAATTTCCATGTTTTATAAATGATAAACTATCAGATATTAGTATTAAATAACAATTTGGCTAAAAGTAAAAAATGGGGCAAGTGAAAACAGTTGTTAAAAATAAAAAAAATGAACCCATTTAATAAACTTTCGCTGGCGCACATATCAACTAAATATATATTCCTTCTCAAATCAACAATTGGTTGAATTTTAAATCCCGGAAAAAACAAACAATTTCAATATGAATAACTTAAATTCCATGATATTCATTTATAACAATATTCATTGGTATTCAAATGTTAGATGTTTATTTTGACCAAATTCCCATTTTAATAAAAACAATACGAGATTAATTTAAATAGCGATCTCCATTTCAATTTGAATTGTAAACATGCCGAGGCCAGAAATATACGTATACGTAATATAATGTTGATGGCATTAGGCTTTAATTGCATAATGGCACAAGTTATCAAAGGCGAAACTGTTTTTAATTTATTAATCAATTATTTACAGATTTTGCGGAAGGGGGGACCACTCAACCTGCGGCTAAGTCGCACTTGATTACCATGCAACAGCAATCGCCGAAAGCCACCGAAAACACACACACAACACACAACACAAAAAAAGGAGCAGCCAAGGATGTGTGGATGAGCTCTTCAAAGTAACTTTCTGCCCCACGTTTGTCTTCGCGAAGAAGTATCTCTCAGATACTCGGAGCTGGGGCGTTCCATTCACTTCTCGGAAACACCAGCGAAAGTCGCTTTCATCTTAATATGAGCAGCCAAGATGACGCCCAATGTGCCAGCAAATTTAACTTAATTAACTAATTGTGAGGAAGACATTCCTTCCCCCCCCCTTTTCTCCTATCCCCTCTATGGCGACATTTCATATTTAACCGGGATCCCTTTTTTCGCCAAACTATTTCCAGGGGCTGACATTTGATTTTAGCAACGGGAAAAAATTTATAAAAATATTATACATTTAATTCCCGAATTCCGACTATCCCCAAAAGGAGAGCTCCATTAAATATGTGTGTTTTCCCTTAACACTTAACTTTCAGAGTGCCAACTTATCCGGGTTTATGTGGTGGATCCATTCGGCGGAACACCAGCCATTCGAATGTTTCGCTTTTCACAAATATTTACACTGAAAACAAATTAGTGCGCATCCACTCTCTTCTCCTCCCTCACAACATTCGATGGCCACGCAATTCACAAATCATTTGTTTACACGCTGTCGTCTTTGTTTTTCCTGCTCCATATAGTACATATATTTATATCCAAACATATATATTCTGGGTCTGGGTTTGGGTTTGGGCAGAGCCTAAGTGATGTCAATCAATTAAATTTACACACCAGAACAACAAAAAAAGAAAAGGAAGGAAATGTCGGAGGCTGCTGCATATTTGGTATTGGAGGAGTGGAAAATCCAGTGCTTTCCATACATTTTCCATGCCCCCAGTTTTGTGCGGAAAAGTGGAATAGCTTTGGGAGAAATTTGTAAACGTGTTTATCTTGTTCCTTGTTCCTACCCCCCTTGTCCCCCGCCCCTGCGTGCGTATGTGTGCCAACTAAGCTTATGAGTGGTTAGATGGGGGAAAACTGGGCGTGTGGGCCAGCTTATCTGGTGATGGGGCGGGGCTGGGATTGAGGAAAACGGGGGCAACGGAAAAAAAACATGAAAACGTGGCAGAGACCAAGACCGAGACCGAGAGCTGAATAACATTTGCATTTGGCGGTGGTGTAATTCCTAAGCTTTATGGCCAGCATTATTATTACTGGCTGCTATTGCAGAGCAGCATTTTATTTAGTCGACTTTTAAACGCAAATGGAACGAGGTAAATGTTTATGGCCCAACTGATTAGTCGGACTCTTGGCACCAGGGGAAACAAGAGAGTGAAAGCCACAAGTACTAGGAGGGTATTTCGACTTTAAATTAACCCCACATTTTAGATAATATCTAGATAGATATTCCCCTCGAATATATACCATTTTTGGCGGGGTATTTAAAAAATTATTTAACGATAAGCCACATTTTTCATGGGTCAATTATTCTTAATTAACAAGATATGGGGTTACATAGTATATATATTTAAAATATATATTTATTCAAAATTAAAATACGTATTAATTCGAAATTATTCTTATTTTGACTAGAAGTTTGTAACGCAGTGAAGGAGACATTTCCGACCCTATAAAGTATATATATTCTTGATCAGCATCACCAGCCGAGTCGATCTAGCCATGTCCGTCTGTCTGTCCGTCTGTCGGTTGCTATGTAAACTAGTCTCTCAGTTTTAAAGTAATCAAGCTGAAACTTTGCCCCGACCCTTCAATCTGTTGCAGTTAGTATATAAGTCGGAACGGCCGGAATCGGAACACTACATCATATAGCTTCCATAGGAACGATTGGGAAAAACAGCCATAAATTCGCCATTCTTTTAGATATTTCATTTATTTCTTGGTAAACTCTATTTAATAGCAATTTTAACATATCCTGAAAGTTTCATCCAAATCGGACCACTATATTCTATAGCTGCCATAGGAACGATGGGAGAAAATGGGTCATTGAGCATAACTGTGGTGTTTTTCAAGAAAATTAATTCATTCTTGATAAAAACAGTTTTCATAGACATTAAAGCTTTTTTAGAAATTTAAATCAAAGATCGGATCTCTATATCCTATAGCTGACATACAATCGATCTAACAGTTTAAAGGCAACTGGTCTGCAAGGGTATTCTAAGCTTCGGGTACCGAAGCTAGCCTTCCTTTCTTGTTGAATTGTGTATTTCTCCGTCTGCATTGTTTTAATCGTATATTGTTCTGTAGGGGTTTGAGGTTCAAGTTGAATGACGATGTCCCGCACTGTGATGTCGGGGTGTCTGATCCGTTTCCAGGCGAGGGAACTGGTAATGAGAGCTGCCGATGATAGCAACCGAGACTTGATGCTTGAGATCTACGAGAAAACGGTGAGTAAAACTCGATCTTGATGGAATATATTTATTTAACCCAATTCATTTGCGGTTGCAGAAGATAACACCCGAAATTTTGCTGCGTCCCTATAGCGCGGAGGATGTGCGGGAACTGTGCTTGCGCACTGTGCTTGTACGCCCTAAACGCCGTGTGGGATGCCAAGGTGCGGTTCGACAAGAAAGGTCGCCTGGAGAACCGCTCCGAGCGCTACATCAACTCCATGCTCCTGAAAGCCGTGCGCAGGAAGATGGTTGAACCGTACTCGGACGAAGAGGTCCAAGAGTACAGCCACATAGCTCGCTGCAATGCAAAACAGGACAACAATGCCCGGCAGGACCGCTGGCGACTTCAACGGGAAAAGGCAGCATCTCCCGCTGCTGATCAACTGGACAGCTCACCCGAGCGTCCAGAGTCGGAAGACGAGTCTCAACAGCCTGAATTGCAAGCGGAATCTCCACCAGATTTATTGGAATTGCCATCCATGCAAGTGGAATCCCAACCGGAGTCCCAGCGGCCCGAGTCGCCGCCTGCTCCATTGGAATTGCCATCTGTGCGTGTGGAATCGCAAGAGCAGGCTCCGGAAACACAGATGCCAAACCTGCAGTACAGCGAGCAGGATGAACCCTTTCCGAGCTCTGAGCCCTTTCTGCCTCGGTCCGCTCAAGAAGCTGAGCCGAACGCAGACAGTCAGGAAGGTGAAACGGATCTCTGGGGCATTGGCGACGAAGACGATTTGGAACGAACCAACAATGAGGTGCAGGGAACGCCCAGCTTGGATTGGGTGGCGGTTGGAATGGAAGTCAACACTGAAAGCATTTTGCTGGAGGCCATGTCCCAAAATTCCCGGAATACGCAAAACCTTGAGTCGGACTACGATGATTTCGGCACCCAGGTGGTGGCCACATCTACTCAGGAACAGGAGAGCCAACCCTTTATTTAATTTGAATCCGTTCTATATAAATTTCGTTGCCAATCATTTAGAATTTCTTTTTAATTCGTATTTTTTTACATTGGAAACTATTTTCTTAATTCATGTTCATTTTTATACCCTTGCAGAGGGTATTATAATTCTGACCAGAAGTTTGTAACGCAGTGAGGGAGACATTACCGACCCTATAAAGTATATATATTCTTATCAACATCACCAGCCCAGTCGATATAGCCGTCTGTCGGTTGCTATGTTGCTCATTCTTGAGAAATACAGTTTTCATAGACATTAAAGCCGTTTTCTATTTTCTAGAGCTAATTTTCTAGAGCACTAAAGCCTAATGCTTAGTGCACTTTAGTATGTATATATAATGTACTATAATGTACTGTCATACATATATGTACAATGTACATATGTACATTTTTGTAACCGAGCAGGGTCCAAAAAGAGCGTGACGAAAGCAATTGCCGAAATTACACATCGTTTCTTTAGGACATTAAGCAAATAGTTCGGTGAGGTGGGATTCGGGCTATACTTTTAAAATATAAATTATAGTATTGATTAATTATAGTTTCAATGAAATATGTATATGTTATGTAGTTCCACACACGAGGATAAACAACGCGAGTTTTTTTAAGGGGTATTTAAGATTTTTTAAGAACCCCTAAATTAAAATTAATGTTTTCGAAATTTGTATTTTTTAGTAATTTTCCTCTCTAGAAATCGGAGAGAGGTTCAGACTATTTTCCACAGCTCGAGGAATGATTTTTGAAACCATTTCGGAGTTGGAGTTGTGTTGTGATTAGCAGGGGCTCGAATTTCACTTGCACAAGTGCACCTTGAACTTCCTGAAAATGTTCCATGGTGAGAGGAAGGAATTCCGAGTGTCCGTCTTTGGAAAAGGGGGAAATCTAAAGATTGACTCGGCCAAGGGTGGAACCAACTGCTCCGGAGTAATCGAGTCAAGAGCTTATCGGTTCGAAAGGGGCGGGGTCGAAACGACGCGGGGCCGACAGAGGGCGGGGCTGCAAAGGGGGCTGTGAGAGGAACCCTGAAAACATCTAGGCTGACTGCACTTTATGGTTAATTTAGCTTGACTCAGTTGAGCTCGAGATGAGATGAGATGAGGCCCATCCCGGAGCCCTGGACAAAGGAAATCGGTGGAAGGAGGACGAGAACTTGGAGGAAAAGGTTTCAGTAACATATAACCCAGCCACGCCCCCATTCCCATTCCCCTACCCCTGCCCGCCCCCCAATGACTATGCGTTTTAATATTTTTACTGCTGCGTTCCCATTTTGCGAGAGACAGAGAATTTTGAGTTGAGTCGCTTTTTCATTTTTAATGCCGCATCTTGGCCTCGGACAATGTTTTTGGGATCCACCCAAGGGGGAACGGAGGGGGGTCCGGGAATCGGAGGCATTGTATGCCTTGTCCTTGCCTGCAGCATTAAATTCTTTTTTAAATATTATGGAAAACTTTTCCTAAATTCCTTCTGCGCTTCGAACGAATTCAAACAGAGAAATCCATCCCTTTGAGGCTTTCGTTTTGTTTTTTTTAGAATTAATAAATGGCTTTAAATATATATCTATATAGGGAATAAATGAACATGATACTAAGAATTAAATGATATTGCAACAGTTTTAGATTAAATAAATTCATTAAAAAAAACAACAATCCAAACAATCAACAATTAATGTGCAATTGTTACTTTATTCGAAAGCCAATTAAATACACAGAGAAAACTATTTGATTGCAATGATTACTCTGTTGAGTGTTGCTCAACTCATATGTTTATCTCCATGGAGAAGTCCCAGAAATAAAGGTCCTTCAAGGACCTGCAATCAATCAAAATTCCAAATGTTAGATTCCCACCACTTGACAATTTGCCAATTGAAGCGCGCAATTATTTCACTTGATTTTGCCCGAATTGACGCGACTCTGGTTTACTTTGAGGCAGGTCCTTGGCCAAAAACTTGATGGCAGGACCCTCCCTCCTCCCCCTTCCTTTGAATGTCGCACCTAATTAGGTCAATTAAGTTTAGCTGCAAATTACACACACATTAAATGTGTAAATTGGGCGGCTAGCTGCAAATTGAAATTAAATGCATGTCACATGCGGCATGTGCCATGCGGCATGTGGCATCTCGTGTCCAGGTGAGATACTACCTGGATTTTGGATTGGATTTGCACTCGGATTAGTGGGATATAGTGGGATCGCTGCCCGGGGGACGATTGAACGCGCGGTTTGAGTGAATAGCTAGTGAATAGTGTCATCAAAACGCTTTTAGCCGTTCGTGTTACCAATTTGATCGGTTATTCACCAAGTCACGCAGCAAGTCAGGTGGCACTCGTGTACTAACGCGAAACTAACTTGTTATTAACTATTAACTACAATTCATAGAGCCATCGAAATAATAAAGGCACTTGACAAATTTGTTTCTCATATCTCGCAGATATATTGTACACTTTTTAGTCATCCATTCTTAAGTCCAAAAAAAACTGAATTATTTTAAGGCAGTTTAGGCATAATAAAAGTGACACAAATCTCTGAATTTTATATGTTTTACTTTCCGAAATTAGGAATATAATTAAATTTCATCTTCCTGAAAACCAACAAGAAATATAAAATTTTTAAGCCCTTCAATTTTTTTTACCATAGGATATAATAATTTGTAAAATTGTTCCTCAATTTGTGTTAGTTCAACGTTTCACCAGCCTTTTCTTTATATTCAAAGGTGAACGCATTAAATATACAGATTGTTTATATTAGCTTAAGTCCCCTGCAAGAGTACAATTATTCACAATTGGTAGAAAACTTTCGTTTCAACTTTGATTGACAATATTTGTTGATGCAAAAACTGTTCCGAGTGATTGGAGGGATTCCCATCAGGCAATGGCCTACTCCAGCTGGAGCTTCCCCTTGCACACCTGTCACCGTCCGTCACCTTTCTAGATTTTTTTTTTCTAAATTTCTCCCTTCCTGCGGGGATCAACTGCAAGTCCTTTAAGCCACATTCATCACAAATGGCCAAGAAAAGCCGCCTGCCCGCTGAATTTAAACCCGCTCTGGATTGTGGATTCCGGATGTGCGAGTTAATTAGATGGGGAAAAAATTATTTCTGGCCCAATTAAGAGGCGGTAATCCCAATTTATAGGGCCTTCTTCGGACTAGCTTCATTCGATTACCGTTTTCTTGATTCAATTTCCGCCGGCAGCTGCTGACACTCACCTTGATACTTGATTTTCCTTCGAGTCGGTGGTCAGTGGGTAAATTAATAAAAGGAAAACAAATTAGTTTGAATTCGATATTTTGGGAAACCGGAAGCCAAAAACCGCAGCCGGTTATTTTTCACACAACAATAACTTTTCCCGTTCACTTCTCCTCAGATTTCACAATTTCAATTCAACATTTTATTTTGCATTTAGTTTCGACTGACGTATTTCTCAATCGTTACTTTTTTCGTAGTTTCATGGCACACTTTAAAAAATTAGAAAAAAAATGCTGTTCACACGCTTTTCAAAACTTTCAATTTCGAACTGCGACTATTTGAGTTTTACTTATCAGTTGCGGAGTCCTTTTTTTGGAGTCCGCCCCACAACCGTCGGCCAGGAAATTCGCGAGCGAACTACGCGCCTTTGCTGGCGAAACGTCGCCAAGTTGGCAGATGCGAAAACCAAAACACAGGACGCAGAATGCCGAAAGCCGAAGGATCCGATGGATCCGAAGGATACAACTCGGCGCTCCCGCGTGGGAGTCACTCAAGTCGAGTCCGAGTCCTTTTCGCCCCGTGGAAAGCACTCAAAGCATTCGAGTCGCCCGAGGTCCCTGAATCCTGAAAAGAACAAGTTGGACATCAAATAAAAATACAAATTATGGGAAGATTCACTTAGTTTTTAAGTTTTTCAATAATTTAAAAATGCAATAAATGTAAGGCTAAAATAAAATATATAAAAATAAAATAAAATAGCTAACTAAATAAATTCTTTTGATGTTGAATTACACATTTATAGGTGTATTTGTATATATGTTACATATATATATATCAAATGTTTAGCAAATTATTTGAAATATTAATTTTATTAAAGCATATTTTGAAACACCAATAATGTAAAGATGGTAAAAATTCTTTTGAACAGATATACAATATTCTATAAAGGAAAGTAAGTAATATTAATATAGGTACATACATACATATGTACATTAAAATTAAAAAACACTTTTTCCACTGAAATTGTGATTGTTGGGAGGCCGAACGGAAAGTGAAAAGCAGCTGCTGGCTGCTGGTTCTTGGCCTATAAAAAAAAATGAATCAACAGGCGAGCATGCAGAGTCCCAAAAGAGTCAAAGGACGAGCCCAAATATTTGTAAACAAAGCGAGCGAAGCCGACAACCGGCGGCAGGACGAAAACGAAAGTCGAGTTGAGAACGAAACGTAAGCCGAACTCAAAATGAGTGAAAACTCAACTTGAGTGACTTTTGCTTTATGAATGAAAATGAATGCACGTGGGAGGGATCTCTATTTATCACTCAGCAGTCAACTATTTTTTATTTTTAGTTAAGTTGCATTCATTTTATATAGATGGTTCTACCACATTAATCCCGAATCGCAAAAATAATTAATTTTCATTTTGTATTTTCTATTTTCTTGGCATGTTAGGGAAATTTTGAATTTCTGGCGCCACAATATATCGATAGGTCGATAAGTCACATCAGACAGTATGACCCTCAACAGAGAGTCCTAAAATACTTACATTTTGGAGAGCTCAAAATTTAAATTAGATAGGATATCGGAAATTTGAATTTTGTAATAAATGCTAATAATTCCTTATTTTACCTGTAAGAGTAACAGTTGAAAATCATATTTTCTCTCTTTTTATTTAATTTTTAGCCACCACCTACAATATATGTATGTGGGACTAAGAATATGTATTTTAAAAAGCTCTCAATATATTACATATTTAATTTATTGTTATCTAATTGGTGTATAAACATAATAATCTTTTCTTATGTTATCAATTTAAAAATGTATTGAATTAAACGTATTTAGAATACTTTAGTGACTAATAAAATACAAACAAAAATCGCTCCATTTCTTCAAATTAGTGTTTATTTATACATACATATATAGTTAAATAGTTAATAATACTGAGTCGAACAAATGTCCCGTCAAAAGACTTAGGACAACGCTGAAGAGAGAGACCGCCACTTATTGGATTCAAGGATCGTTTGTTATTTAATAGCGAGATTGCCCGCTTCGGAGTTCGATCGTTTACATTGATTTGAGAGTGGAATAGTCCACACTGCATATTCATATATCTTAAAACGAAGCTGAATACGTAAATATGTCACTATATATATATTTGTATATTTTTCAAACCCAAATAATCGTTATTTAGCTTTTGTTATAAAATAAGCAACAAATGAATTCAAACAAAATTCTTGAGATCTTTAAAACAATTTAAAATTTTTGTACCAAATAATTGGAGACTTAGAAATGAATTAATTGTCACAACCATTTCCCGACTAGCTGGCAACGCCACGGCACGCCGCATATTTTCATTTGGTTTTTGTATTGCTTCGGAGCGTTATTTAATTTAGTTTAGCCAAAATAAACCGAACAAGGATGAAGCGAGCAGCTGCAACTACAGACGAGGACTGCGAGGAGCCTCTGGCCAAGAAGCAACTCCTGTCGAAGGCCAACTCCCTGCTGAACTCTGGGAAAGTGGACCTCAAAGTTCTCAAGGGATTCGTTAAACTTTTGGTGAGTCGTTGAATTTATTAAATTTATTTATTTATAAAGTGCAATTGTTATTATTATTATGGCACAGAGGGATACCCCGGACAATGTGCAGCTGGCGGATGCGATGAACGTGGTGGAGGTAATCTTCAAGAACCTGCTGAAGAGGAAGTCCCTCCTGGACAACACCGATCCGCAGTCCATCAAAATCCGAGCCTTGTACGAGGAAACGTGGCTGCTGCTCCGGGAGAACCTTCTCAACGAGGCTGAGAGCGGTGTGGCTCTGAAGACCTGCATGGAACTGGTCAAGGCGGAGGCCAAGAACCCCGTTGCCCCGAACAAGAACTGGCCCGTCCACCGGATCCGCGAGATTCTGGAGCCCCTAGTCAATGCGAAGGAGAGCCCAGCATTTGCCTTCGTGAGCTACGGGAAGTACAGCAAGAATCTTGATGTCTTGGAAATCACCCTGAAGCAACTGGGGCACCTGCTGCCAGCGGGAGACCTCAAAGATGATCCCGTCAAGGCCAGCAACTTCCTGGCGCTGTTCAACATTCTGGACCTGGGTAAGACCGTGCTCAATGCCGCGGAGTACCATGTGCAGCCGGAGGAGAAGACGAGGAGCTTCAGCTACGAGCAGAACCGAAAGAAACTGAACCAACTCTGGCAGGCCACCATCCTCGCCAGCAGTGGAGTTGACGAGAAGCTGCATCGCCAAATCCTAGTGGTTCTGCTGGAGCGAGTGATCAACCACCTGGAGGATCCCATTCAGCAGACCGACTTCCTAATGGACTCGCTGCATCAGTTCGGTTGGTATTCCTCAGCCACTATTGATGTATTTATATATTCATTCTAATATGAATACCAATACTAATCCATTTGACAATCTCGCAGACGGCCCCATTGCCTTGTTGGCCCTCCAGGGAATCTTCACTCTGATGCAGAAGCAGAACATCACCTACCCGGATGTGTACGAGAAGCTGTACAACATGTTCTACCCCCGCCATCTTCATGAAACGTATGTGCCGATTGACGATTTGGGGGCCATCGTGGAGGCATTGCCAGGAGTCCATTAGACCATTACCCCCCAGGAGCAGAGCAGTGTAACTTCGAACTCCCGTCGACATTCTCGAAGTTCCTCGATTTCACCCTTGAGTTTAGCGATTTGTTCTGCCAACCATATCATATGATCCTTTAAAATATTTTCGAGCGACTGGTCCTTGGCCAGTTTAACTAAGGCCTGGGGCGTCACCACATCCGTTTCCTCCTCTGCCGCCAACTGCCGCATTAGGATGTCCTCTAGTTGCAGGACTTTCAACAGTGCCCTTCTCCTGGTCCTCATCGTCCTCCGCTCGGATACCACGTGTTCGCTCATTTGATTGTTTGTTGATTGTATCAGAATCTTTTTTATCTCCATCTGCGCCCACGTATGTTCGTCTGATATGGAAGACACCATGCTTTGTACCTTTTTTTCTACAAGAATTCTTGTAGAAAAGAAGGTACAAACCAGCACTGGTATTTCCAGCACTGGCTGTGGGAGCTCCTCCTTTACCTCCTCCACTTCCCCCACCTCCTCCTCCACCTCCTTCTCATCCTGCACTTCCTCCTCATCATCCTCCTCTTGCTCTTCCTGTTCCTCATGATACTCCTGCTCCTCGAGCTCTTCGTCGAACTCGTCATCCGGGATTATGCGTAGCTCCCACCCGAAGTCATCCAGCTCATCTTGATCTTCATTTGGAACTTCTCGATCTCCATTTTCGAAGTTGAGTAAAGTATTTTCGTGCATTGTGTTTGTTTTATTATAAATTATACTTGTAAAATTTAAATTATGGTGATGTTTACCCAGTGGTGTTTGAAAATGTTCTGCTAAATTTGGGTGGAGAGATTTAAGGATTTCTTAAAAAAACTTTCAGCATTAAAAAAGGAATTAAATACATGACTTTTTTTTGATAATTTGAAGGCACAAAACGATAAATAAACTCTTTAAGGGCGCCAAATAAAAAGGAAAAAATCAAACAATGAATAAAATGTATAATTACAATTGATTTACATTGATTTAAAAGTTAAACAGTTTTTATCCGACAGTCCGCCATCTACCTGGCCGACATCTTCCTCACCTCCACGCACTTGCCGGAGAATCTGGTGGCGGCCTTCGTGAAGCGTTTGGCTCGCTTGGCCCTCCGATCGCCCACCGAGGATGCCGTGATTATGATTCGCTTCGTTTGCAATCTGCTCCTGCGGCACACTGGCCTGCATAAGCTGATCCGCGGCAGTCACAAGGCAGAGGAGATCAGCGATCCCTACGATGAAACCGCATCGGACCCGGTCAAGTCGGAGGCCATAAACATTTCGCTGTGGGAAATCGCCCTGCTGCAGAAGCACGCCGTGCCGGAGGTAGATAATGCCGCTCGAATCATTAATTCCTCGCTGCCCATCATGGAGTTCGATCTGTGACCACTGCTGTAAAGGAAGGAGTCGAATGTAAGCGGGCCCTGCGGGATGCCCTTGAATAACAAAACGGGTTTTGGGGGGTTGCATCTGTTATTTTTATTGATTCCATAATTTCCCTTTTCAGATATTTGACGACGAATTCCAGACGAAGGCGAAGCAATTCGCGCTGAGCTACGAGGAACTCACAAGTTTGGCGCTGCCCAAGAACGATTTCCTCACCAAGTACTGGGAGCTCATCTAGATTAGCTACTTTAAGCCGGATTAAAGTGGAGCCTCTGGGGCTGCTGATAGGCCATCTCGGCCTGAAACCAATTCGCTGGCCAAACGTATTTGATAATTCCTGGCAATCCCATCTTTGGGGGGATCATCACCTGCGGCTCCTTCTGCTGCTGCTGCTGCTCCTTCTGCTGCAGCTGCTGCTGCCTGAGTTCCGAGCAAGTGCGGCAAGGTCGAATGAGGGCGAAGTAGAAGCACTCGGCTATGGAGAGGAAGCTGAAGCCCAAGAACAAGCACATCAGGCCGCCAACTGCCGCTGCAAGGGATTCGATGTTAAATATATATTAAATATAGCTAAACTAAATAATGAAATGAGTTTTCTAAATATTAATTATATAAGCAAAATATAGGAAAGGAAATTACTTTGGATTGATTTGTATTATAATTAGTTTTTGAAAAAGAATTAAGCAGCAAATTAAATTAAGTTAAGCCGAAATATGATTCTATAGCTATTTGCACTCACATAGGAAATCGGAGAGTCCGATGAACTCGGTTTGCTTGTTGGCCCTGAATGTGGGATCCTTGAAGTACATATTCACCACCGCCACACTGCGCTCCACATAGGAGTCGGAGAAGTTCCAGCGGCCAGTGGGATGCGCCTGCTCGAAGCCGTCGTGGGAGATCTTCGTGGAGTAGTCCGTGGTGCTGAAGGAGAGGTCGAAGCACGAGGGCAGGCACTCCTCCGTCAGGATTTTCGCCGGATCTATCCGCAACTTCATCTCCATGCCGGGTGCTAGCAGGACTCCGGTCTCCCGCACATTCGGCGACTCGTTGGTGCTGTGCAGGGCGATCTTGAAGCCGATGCTGCTGGACGAGAAGCAGTAGTAGGCGTCTGCCTTGACGTCGAGGGTCAACGAAAGGCCCAGCAACTCTCCGGTACCCTGGCCGCGGCGGGGATAGAGCGGCATCTCTGCCGCATCAACATCCTCCCGGGAGCCACGTCTCCTGTAGCCCAGCTCCCCGTGCCAATTCAAACAAAATTTTTGTTACTATTAAAAAAATACAAGTGATTTATTTTTTCGTTTAACTAGAATTAATTAAGGGAAGCAAAAGCAACTAAAATTCAATGTAAAAATGTATAAATCATCAAATCCATTAATAATTATTCAAGTAATAATTATTTAAATAATAAATTAATACATACATAATTATTTCCTTTTAAAGAAATTCGTTTTTACCCGCTTAGAGCATTTCAATATTGGACGTCCCGTTGCCGGTTGCAGTTCGCGTGGTCTTGGTCACCTGATGGTTGGTCATCAACGGTGGAGGACTGCCGCACCAAACCACCTGGATTCGGATTGGGAATCGGAGTCGGGAATTATTACAAATACCAGATGCGGAACCCGAGAACCTACCTTGCGGAATGCCTTGCGGAAGTTGTCGGATAGGAAAGCATATAGAATCGGGTTGATACAGGAGTTCGTGTAGGCCACCACATGCGAAATGATCTGGATGATCACCGACAAGTGGCTGCCACCGTACAGATTCAGTGCCTTCATCACCAAAATGACCTTCATAAAAAATGTGGAGAGATGGATTAGAAAACTATATCTACCCAGAGAATTCTGAATATGTCTCTTATGAAAATGTTGTATTCTTCAAATGAGGATTGGACATGGGAAAACTCGTAAGTTATCTTAAAAATGTATTTACAAAAAAAAGGAATTAGTTAAGTATTTAATTGATATATATCCATTCAATTATATTTGAAATGTTATATCACAGAATTTGTGAAAAGATTATGTTTTGAATACAGGAAAATATAGGAAAAGGAATACAAAATTAAATCAAAAATCCTGAATTAAATTGAATTTATATAGGTATAATTTCTCTTCAATTTATATTTGCATTTTTTAGCGTTATTTTTATTGGAATGTGCAGACTCGTATGCCACATTAAAAATTTATTTATAGAAAGGGAAGTTAAATATTGAATTAATATATGTATTTAATAATATTTGGAATATAATATCAAAGCACCAGGAAAAGAAATACAAAATGAAATCAAAAGTTATTTTCCATATATTTTTGTATATATAATTTATGTTATAATTTATAATTAAATTAATTGTATATATATATTTAAATGAACTTAGGTACAATATCTCTTCAATTTATATTTGACACTTTTAGCGTAATTTTTGTTTAGTGATTCTGGGCAATGATGCATTTGCATTTGCATTTTCCTGGCATTGATATAGTAAATGCAATTTGCACATTTTGCATATCGAATGTCGAATGATTGTGTACTATAATTGTAATTTCGTTTGTAATTTGTGAGCACATTGATTTTGTGCAAACACTTTGAAGACTGAGTTAAGGGGCAACAGCTGCTTCCAGCCTTCGCCTGCTTATTAAACATTTCAGCAAATAAATTCTGGCCGGAATCGGAAACGGAATCGGAAATGTCAATTCGTCGCAACTGGCCAAGTGTCTTGGCCAATTCATCAGCAGCTGTTGCCGCAGTTGCAGCTGCAATTCTAAGCCGCTCTAAATCTCAAGTGTGTTGCGTTAAGTTGAGTTCGATTTTTAAGGTCGTTGTCCGTGAAATGTACAAGAGATAAGTTGATGAATTCCAATTTCAATTCCAAGAGAGGGTATTATAGTATTGACCATATATTCTTATATATTCTTGACCAGATTTGGTGCAGTTGATATGCGACTCTTAACCACGTTTTCAACGTTTTTAGATGCCCTTGAACTTTTAATTTACATTGCCTTATCAAAAGAATCTATTTTCGTTCCGCCATATGTAAAGCCACAAATATCAAATTCCGATTCCGATTGCGATTCCATATAATTTCATGGTCGACTGTCAATCAGATTGCGACACTAGTTTACCGAATTACTAGCGAAATTGACTCTAATGAGCATGTTCACAATTTTTGAGTCTGCTCTTGTGTGATTTGAATTTGATTTTGATGATTTTTGATTTTGATGATTTATGATTTTTTGCTGTACTCACATGAATTGGCAGCCAGCAAATGGCAAATGCCAAAACGACAACAACAACCATTCGGGTTACGCGTCGCTTTCCCTTGCTGAAAAAACAAAAAACAAAAAACAAATATAATAGTTCAGAGACATCAGATATATCAAATATATATGCATGGGGTGTATAAATTATATATATAAATTATACCGCAGTCCAGTTTCTGGATTTTGCATTGCCTGCTGCTTGGTGATTTATGAACTGTGCGTGCGAATGATGCCATCAACTTCAAGCAATTACAATTAGTTTTGAGGAGAAAGAAGTTTCAAGTTGCTGGAAGTTCAACCTGTAATCGATGCTTGGTGACTCCGATCACGTTTTTGGGTTCCCTATCGATTTTGATTAAGAAAACTCTATTGAATACCATTGCTTTCTATTATGGTATATTTTTGAATATTCTTAAATTTTCCACAAACAAATTTTTAAAGCAAACATAGCACAAACAAATATTTTTCTACACCAATTTTCCCTGCCAAACTCGTGAAAATTCTAGCTTTATTTGTCTGCGTTTTGTGTGTGTGTTTTCCCAACTGAATCCTCCTGGGAAACATAGCCCACATTTGTGGCCTCTTTCAGTTCCAGTTTCAGTTTGAGTTTGAGGTTCAGTTTCTGTTTCGTTGGCCGGCCACTGGCCACTAAAAAATGCATGGGCCAATGCTTATGAGCTTTTCTCGCAGCCTAATAAAAAGACATTTATCATGGCCCATAGGAAAAGCAACAGCAGCCGCAGGTGCTGGCAAAATATATAATTTCCCTCACTCGCCACTAGCCTCTCGCCACGTGGCGTATACGCGATATTTTCAGGGTTCTCTGTGTCTGGGCGTAATTTGTTGTATTTTTTGTACTTGTTGTATTTATTTACTTGTTGTTTTCCGCTTTCCACTTACCGTGACTCTGCAGAGGGCTTGCAGCCCGGAGCACTTTTCCACAGACGAGCCAACATTCCCATGTACAGGAAGCAAATTAGCGTCAACGGTGCCACATATGATGATAAAAAGAACGACACCTAAAATAAGATACAAATACAAAAAAATGGGTGGTAAATATACAGAAATGTAATAAAGGGGGAATTGTCTAAGTTTTGGGACTAATTTTTAGCCCGGATTTATTTCAATGTATAAAATAAGAATTCAAAAAAACATACATTCCATATTTTAGTTAACCAAATAAATCATTATTAATTTGATGCCAAATTAAGAAATAAGTGATAAACTCTTACAACTCTTGTGCATTTTTAAAAAATACACCTTAACTGACAAAAATAGTTTGAAAGCTTAAAACTAATACTAGTTGGCAAAGAGAATAGTTAAGTATCGTACTTGTATATCAGAAGATAAACAAATTTCGAAGATGTAATTTTCTTCGGATGTGCTATGTTGGTGAAATATAATTGGAAATATTATAAGCAATACATAATGGGATTTGAAGAACATGATTGAATCTACTATTCAGCTATTTAAGAACTTGTCGTTACGATTAAGTAACTAACAATAAAAATAAAAATATAATCATTAAGCCTCATTTGAAGCCTGGAGATTGTTGTGCCTTCTGTTTCAGTATTTTTTCGTAGCTGCTCCTTTTTCTGGTCGAAGGTCGTAGGTTATTCCTCTGCCATCTGCTGCCATGTCAGCGGCTTTTGTTTTTGCATGGAAATTGTGAGACGCGCTGACCCGTAATGCTGACCAGATACCAGATATGAGTACCAGACGCTTTCCCCATCCCGTATCCCTTCCCCCTCCCCCCAGCAAATNAAATCCAACCCAATCCACTTTACTTCACCAGCTGCCGCTTAGCCGTATTCCCAACAGATATATATATATATATATAGTATATGCATGCACATATATAGTAGAGTATTTCTGAAATAGGGCAGATAGTGACGCTTGAAAAAGAGCCAGAAAATACTCGCAGTTATGCTGGTTTTCCTCCCAATGGCCATCCAATCGACCAAATTTCACTGCATTGTGCCGCGGAATTTCCACGAAAATGAATGCGCATAAATCGGCTGGGAATTATCTATCCATAAGCGAGAAGCCACGGCAGAATCATAAAGAATGCTATAAATCGGTTAGATTGGATGCCGAATAAATTGAAAAATTTAAATTCATATGAACATATATATATATATATATTTTTACTCGGGAATCTTTGGTCTGGAGCATCCAAAAATTGTATTTTTGATTTTTTACAATTTTGTAGTCTTTTGTAGTTATCGATATATATATTTGATATATGTAAAACATAACAACTAATACAATATATTATATAAGATAATACTACTATTTTGGATGTATCTATATTTTTTTTTGTATTGTTTTGAATTAAATATTTTGGAGCTATTCTACTATATCCTGGATATCCTGAAAACCGCAAATTAATAATGCTTCAAAATTATATATTTGTTCCTTCTTCTTTCATTATGTTTTAATTGGATTTAAAAACAAAAATTACAAAAAAATCAAATTACAAAAAAATAATAAACAACAAAAATGTTATTCTAATTTATTTTGTCGTATTTCTTTAAATAATTTTATTGATCACATTTTCTGAATTTTCAGACTACAATTTGACTACAATTCAATTTGAATTGCAGCGAATATATAAAATTGTATCTCTGAATTTTTTTTAAGCTTCCTGGTTCAACGAATTTGTAAACTTTTTTATCAGAACCTCTCTTCAACCGATGGACTGGTGAATAATTTAATAATAATAATATTTTGCCGCCATTCCATAACTTCATGTTAAGTTAAGCTCATTAAGCCTTTTACCAGTTGGGTTTCTCGGTTAGTGGATTATTCTTTTTTTATTGTTTGTTTATATTTTATTTGGGGCTGTGGATTCATTTGGGATGTTCAATGGGCAGCAGGCTTAAAATTGATTTTGGCGGCGCCTCAACTTTTACGTGGATTAATGTTTTCCTTAGCAGGAAACGCGGAAAAGCGGGGCGGCAGGCAATGAAAACAATAAACCACATGCGGCCCAGCAAAATATGCGTAAAGGTGCAAGTCGGGAAAGTCGGGTATGTATATACTATATCAATTGTGAGCCACGAAATGAAACGGAAATACGAGAGTGTGGAAAAGAACGAGTGGCATACACTGAACACAAAACTGCACCATATCTTTTATACACAAACATAAACAAGCAAATTATTTTTTGTCATTTTCGGTTTTATATTTTTTTTTTAATCTAAAAAATATTTGAATGAAATAATAATTGAAAATAGCTAAAATAAATGAATAAAAGAAAGCAGATGATATTGAATGAATTATGGTAAAATATCTGTTTAATAGTTTAAGGTTCCTATATTAAAAAGCCATATTAAACCGTAAACCAAATAATAAATTTAACTGGATTAAAATTACTATGATTTTTTAATACCACCAATATGAGTTTGTTAATAATGGAACTCTATATTTCTCTGGGCTTATTTTTTTGTTGAATGAAATCCATTAACATTAAAATAAATATAATATTTTTGGAATACTATTGTAAACTGTTGTAAAAATCAAATTTGTATTATTAATGAGAGATCAATTGCTATACAATTGAATACAGATATTTACTGTTTAGTTTATACAAGATTAAGATAGGTAAGTTATTTTTTTTTTCGCAGCGCACGATGAAATCGCGAATGCCGCAATTGTTATTAATCGCTGCCACGCCTTCGCATTCATATTCAAAAGGGGGAATGGATATCACTTTGTTGGGATTACCCATTGGCCATGGCCAATGAACATGTCGTTTGTTATCGACAACGACAACGAACAACAAGGACATCGCAGCAAGGACGCAGGAGCAGGAGTGACATAATCCGTTCTGACACTTCTCCGGATCTGGGTTCGGATTCGGGATAATGATACCTTCGATACCAGCAACGATAGCAACGCATAGATACACATAGTAGAGATACATCGCCAAATAGATACACACAATGGCTGGCCATGAAATTTTACAACACAACAAACCGAGGGGCGAGCAATAAATAAAACTTTCCAAAACTTGAGAAGCGGTCGTTTTTTTTTTGGTCGGCCTTTAAATTTTATGCGGATGCTAATAAAATGCCATAAACTGAAGTGTGTGCCACATGATAGATGGCGGGGGAGTGTTACCCTGGATATATATTCGGGAATATATCCTTAGCAATCCACATGACCCAAAATTTGCGCCTGGGATTTGTCCATAAACGCAACTGCGGCGTCGCTTCAGACACTCAGCGAAATGAATCAACTTGCCGCAGCGCTGGCGGCATCTTTGATGAATTCTCCCATAAATCCTATTTTTGCAGACTCCCGATTTTTGTGAGTCTTCCTGATTGCTGTGTTCTTAATCGATTACATATTCCTGATCTTGGAGATTTGGGGAAGTCCTTTAAAGAGCATCCACGCATTCCGGTTTTATTTGGCCCACCGAGGTGTGGTTTCCTTTTCAGCAATTGCGATTTATGCGGGATTTGAAGTTCGAATGGGGAGCGGGTTAGGGGTCGTGTCCGTATCCGATCCGTATCCGTATCTGTGTCTGTGTCAGCCAAGCGAACTGTGCAATTTGCCGTGCCAGGTGGCTTTTCCAGGGTGGAGTGAGGAGGGGACAGGAGGGGGATGGGAATGGGGATGGGGAGACAAAGATGAATTTGGAAGGGAGATAGGAGAAAGTGGAGAAAGAGCAGGAAGAGGCGAGGAATCTCCACGAGTGCATATTAGCTTAAGATAGCGAATAGCTCACGGAGTCGCACAGTCAGTCAGTCATTCATGCATTCAGTCATTCATTCATTCAGTCATTCATTCATTCATTCAGTCAGTAAGTCAGTAAGTCACTTACAAACACAGAGAGAAAAATAATTATTGAAAGTCCATGTTTATTTCAGAACTCGAATTGTTCAAATGTATTCGAAAAATGTTCTTATTTTTCAAAACTATCAAAACTTACATAATGTAATCAAAAAGGTTCTAAAATGTTTCTGGGCCTCCATTATTTTTGTATATATTTACTTGCCAACTTAAAAACTCAGAGCAAGAAATGCATTTCGCTCAGTGTCTCTGCCCCCGAAAAACAACTGTGGCTTCCTGTGCAACATCCTTCCGTCACAAAATGACTCATGAAGTTACGCAAAGAATTTATTTATAATACTTATTGTTTTCGCTTTGTGTCTGCAAATTATTCATTTATTCAATTAGAGAATAAAGGAAAAATTTATTATGAGAAAATGCGTGTCATTAAAACTCCGCCTTTAATAATGGAATCATTTAAAATTCCATTTAATGCTTTATGCATTTTGTCTTTTTTGATAAGTTGTAATCACTTTCTCTACATTTTAATCAATACTTTCTTGTTTTGTTTTAATATTCTAACATATTTGTTAAATAAATTCCATTAATAAGAATATTAAATTGGAATTTTTAAAATGTATCAGATTACGCATTAAAATTACTCATACGCAATGTAGGCCGCACAAGTTGGTCATGAATCATTTTTACCTACCCATATTTGTAGATTTATCTTAAAATGGTTAAAACTTAAATATATAATATAATATTTCCTCAGAGTTCCTGGAAATATGGACTTGTCACTCATCTCGAGAGATTTTCCTCGCGCTCCGCTTGAGAAGCTCGAGAATGTGTATGTGTTAAGTGGCAAATATATTGCAAATCTTGGCAGGCAAGCACTGGAAAATATGACTTGATTTCAACAATAAGGCAACTCTTCAATTTCACTCGAGCTGGCCAGCTACGCTGCAAAGTATCCGCAATTGCTGGGTGACAGGTTGGGGGAGGAAAATGGAACATGGAACATGGGTAGAACTCACCTGAAAACCCACGAGACTCCAGACCTCCTCCTCCGTGGAGAAAACGCAAGCGGTGCCAGCAGCTCCATGGTACTGGTAGTTCCTCACCGAGTGCGAAAGTGCCACCGGTATCGCAGTTGTCACAATCGTTATCCAAGCGCACATGATGGCCCTGGGTTGCAAGTTGCATATATATAGTATATATATTTGTAAATATTTGTAATATCTCGTTTATCTATATTTTGAGTGTCTTATAAACTGTTGTCGAATGTTATAAAACATTTTAAACAATACTTTTCTCATAGTAGCTATTGGAAATTGAAAGTTGAATTTGAGATACACAAAGAAAGGTACAGAATATTTTCAACAAGATTTTGAATATTTCCAAATGCCAAAAGTCAGTAATTTAAAAATGGAATCGGTTGTAAAAATAAAAGAATCGTAAACACAGAACAGTAATATATATATGGATTAATAATAAACAATTTACAAAATTTTATATTTTATCAGCTTTAATTTTAAAGGGTTCTTCAATGTCTTCTTTGTTAGTACATTCTCCTCTTTTTTTTTAGACCCTGTACCCAAAGGGTAAGGGGTATATTAAGTTTGTGCAAATGTATGTAACAGGCAGAAGGAGGCGTGGCAGACCCCACAAAGTATATATATTCTTGATCAGCATGACGAGCTGAGTCGATATAGCCATGTCCGTCTGTCCGTCCGTCCGTCTGTCCGTCCGGATGAACACACGGATCTCAGCAACTGTAAGAGCTAGAGGAACCGTATCACCAGTGTAGATTCTCCTAATACTGAGTCAATTAGAGTTTATTTTTTTAAGTCGGCGCCACGCCCACCGCCCCCGCAATTAGTATTTGAATTTTTGCACTGCCCTGCACTGCACAATTTTTAAGCTAAAATTTTTTTAAAAATACCCATGCAATTGGAGCATAGATTTCTACCGATCCTGAAAATTTCATCAAGATTGGTTAATTAGAAAGCGCAAAATAAATACCTAAAGTTTACAGGCGCTAACCACAAATAATCTGCTTATTTGCTCAAACAAACGGTAAATCGCTTGCGTTCAGTGGTTGATTTTTCTCGGAAGTGCCGCTGCAGCTGCGCTGCCACTACCTTCATATACATATGTATGAATGTGCGTCTTCAATATATTTATTCTGTGTTAGCTGCCGGTTCAAAAAGTTTGGGTTTGTCGAATGGTTACGACGTTCGACTTAAAACGCGAAGATCTTGGGTTCGAATCCCAGACCGGAATCGGCGTGAATATATATATATATTTATATATATTTTTTTTTTAGATTTATTTTGCTTATAACCAAATTTGTACAGGGTCTGTAACAGTCGGGAAACTCGACTGTAACGTTCTTACTTGTTTAATCACTAAAAATGTTTCCCCTTTTCCTTCGGCAAGGCTGCTGCTGCCATCAAAGTTTGAATTTGGCTAATTGAAAAATGGCAACGAAATGGCAGGACGGCTTTGTTTGCTGGTTTCTTAGATTAGTTTCCTACAAGTGTCACTATTTCTTCGTATCTTAAAGGAACGAAGCCTAAATGCGTTATTTCTAGACATAGATGTCATGCTACAATGGCGGACGGAAAGTGTACGCAAAGGTCGCAGGTCGCAGGTCAAGAAAAAAGACTTGCAGGTAGGCAATCCAGTTAGCTAATTACACAGCCCGGACAAATTAATGCAATTAGTCCAGATAACGTGGGATACGGAGAGCAGCTCGAGCTGCTGCACCAAGCAAAATCGGTGGTTAGCCTATCGAGGAATTGGCTATAGTCATTACATGAGAAAATCATGACTTTTAATAAAAGAGGGTAACAATTGAAATTGGGTGCATATTTACATTTAAATTGCAAAAAAACTATACTATACTATAAACTATAGATCCTGTAAGATCTCAAAGATCATAAACATCCTAAAATGGATGCCAAAACTACTTTTTGGGGGGAAACTAGTTTCTTGTTTGCACATTAAGGTCGTTCAAATAGCTTTTATTTTATCCTATGCAGAAGGTTTTATTACTTTGCTTTATTGTTTTTAATTGTGAAATAGTATAACTGCAAATATTCAATATTATGAAATTAATTATGAATCCCGGCATTGCCTAAAAAATTATTAAGAAGCTGAAGAGCATTGCCTAAAAAATTATTAAGAAGCTGATCAAATGATCCTAGTTAAACTTGTGGTTTGTTACAAGACGTTAAACAGTTTTGTGAATTGTTTTTTTTTTTCGAGTGTCTTGGAATGCATTCCGGTTAGATGGAGCACTTACAGTGTGGCGTTGCGCTCCGTCCGCAGGGACATGCTCGTCACGGGATGAACGACGGCCAGGAAGCGATCAAAGGACATCAGCACCAGGGTGTAAACACTGCAACTCGGCACACAATTCGTAAGTCTCATCAGGGGCATTGTAAATGGGGCACGGGCATGCAGTTAAGTATCTAAGTATCTTTGGAACCCACCTGCAGTGGCATGTTACCACAATCATGTACTGGACGAACTTGCACCACATATTGCCGAACGGCCACTCCGGCAGGACGTAGTCGGTCGCGGTGAATGGAACGCAGAATATTACGAACAGGATATCGGACACCGCCAGGTTGATAATCAGCAGGTTGGTGGTGGAGCGCATCTGTTGGTTGGCCACAACCACTGCAATTGGAGGGGAGATCAAAGGGGGAACATAGTTGGCATTAATAGAATATTTTACTTATAGAGTTAGTTGTATTTTATTTGAGTGTGCGAATGTAACAGGGAGGTGGAAGCATCTTCGATCTTGTTCTTAAGCAGCAATAAGCTTGTCCATATATGTATGTCAGTCGTATATATGAATATTTTAACTATCAAACTGTTGCCTCATATTGCTATTGATACGATGTCAGATGTCAGAATAGTTAAATCAATAAGCCCTAAAAGTATTCAGCTGATTTTGTAGTTGAGCGTCAAATAATCAGTGGAGTAATTGGTATTGAATGGTCGGGTCCATAATTTTATTTTTTAGACCATGTACCCAAAGAGTAAAGGGAAGCGTAGCAGACCCCACAAAGTAAATATATTCTTGATCAGCATGACGAGCTGAGTCGATATAGCCATATCCGTCCGTCCGTCTGTCCGTCTGGATAAACGAACGGACCTCAGCAACTGTAAGAGCTAGAAGAACCATATTACCAATGCAGGTTCTCCTAATTATTACTCAGATAGGTTTATTTTTGTTTGTCAGTGCCAGGCCCAACGCCCCCGCTATTAGTACTTTTAATTTTTTCACTGCACTGCACTGCACAATTTTCAAGCTAAAATTTGTATATTTGTAAATGGGTTAATCGTTTTATATACATATTATTGGCATAATTGAAATGTTCTTAATATTACTTTTCTCTTGTTAATCAATTTAATCCAAAATTATGAACTTCACTTCTTCTTGCTTAACAATTTAAATTCTCTTAATTCCTTAGGCGATTATTTGGCGATTTAAAGCGAGTTTTGGAATGCCTGCACTTACACAATATGAAGAGTTTCTTGAACAAAATGTCAACTTATAATTTTAAGGATGCCGTATCCATGGCACTGGTCCAGTTTTGGTTTTTACTTTCTTACTCAATGTATCCAACCTTCGCTCCCGTTTCCCTTTTGCCTCCCCCTCGGAAATCCTCCAGACTCCTCTGACTTTGTCCTCTGACTTTTTTTTTTCTCCCCAATTACGCGGACAACCGGCAGCAAACAGCGCAGTGGGGTACGAAAGGGGGGTATTGAGGGGGTTGTCCTTATGTTGTGTCTTTAATTAATTTATTTAGTAAGCATGCATTTATTTATATAGATTTTTTAAAAAAAATTTTGTTTGCCATATATTTTATTTTTACCGCCCATCAAATAGTTTCCCATATATGTAGACACTTACTGTTTATTGTATAAACTTCTTCCTATTTACTGACTATCTAATAAAATTCAATAAATAAAATATATATAAAATATAAAACATATTGAAATTACAAAACAAAATGAATAAATAAATGAGTTCGGTCTTCGCAAATTTCATTAGAATGTGTAATTTTTTGTGATGAACGTTTTCAGACATTTTTATAAAACTAAACAGGAAGTAAATTTTATTCAGAATTTAAAATGACATATTTTAAAGTTTAAGATTATGATATTAGAATCCGTCCCGAAAATTCAGTCTACGCCGGTGACATTAGTTGTTGTTTGGCTGAAAGTGTGCATGTGTGTGTGTGTGTGTGTGTCACTAGGCATGGGCGGAGGGGTGGCTTAAAGTTCTGAAGGGGTCGCCCAAATAACAGGAGTCTAGCATTGTTAACATTTACCATTTTCTTTGTTGCTTTTGCTTTCACTTTTTTGCTCGCTTTTCCTGGCTTTAGGTCGCTTTCTTTTCTTTATCCTCCCCTCTCCCCTTTCTCCTTCTATTTTCTCCCCCCTCCCCAAAAGTCTTTTCAAGTGCATTCAGTTTTCTTCATTTTTTCCCCTTTTCCAAAGGAGCTACTCGCAATTAGCCAGCAATTTATGTTGCACTACACAAAAGAAGCGTGACAAAGGAAAGGAAAAGCGGGCTGGAAAGACACGGAGAAAGTCAGAGAAGAAAGCCGGGAAGAAAGTCAAGGGGTCAGCGGTGTTCAACTGTAGACGCGATGGGATGCCGATGGATTGATGTCGGGCCACGAAGCCAAAGGAAATATAAACTCAAAAGACCAACAATTTGGGGAGAAGAACTCAGGTGGCAAGTTAAAACGAAATGTAAATATCGCGACACACAATTAAAAAGAAAAATAAATAAAAAGAAAACATGTGATTTTGTAACTTAATATTTGGGTATCAAATCAGCACATAATTATATTAATTATATAAGTTAACTTTCTAAGAAACGAGAAATTCTGTGCCTATACCAATTTCTAATACATTTTTTTCTGCCTATCCTTTTCATACCCTTCCAGAGGGTATTATAATTTTGACCAGAAGTTTGTAACGCAGTGAAGGAGACATTTCCGACCTTATAAAGTATATATATTCTTGATCAGCATCAACAGCCAAGTCGATCTAGCCATGTCCGTCTGTCGGTTGCTATGTAAACTAGTCCCTCAGTTTTAAAGCTATCGGGTTGAAACTTTGCACCAATCCTTCAATCAGTTGCAGGTAGTATATAAGTTGGAACGGCCGGAATCGGAACACTACATCACATAGCTGCCATAGGAACGATTGGGAAAAAATGCCAAAATTTCGCAATTTTAAAAGATATTTTATTTATTTATTGGTAAACTCTATTTAATAGCAATTTTAACCTATCCTGGTTTCATCAAAATCAAACCACTATATTCTATAGCTGCCATAGGAACGATGAGCATAACTCTCGTGTGTTTCAAGACAATTAATTCATTCTTGCTGACAGTTCTCTTCGATTGCAGGGGCGTGGTGCATCATGAGTTCTTGCCACAGGAAAGAACGGTCAATAAGGAATATTACCTGCAAGTTATGCGCAAATTGCGCGAAGCAATCCGGCAGAATCGCCCGGATTTGTGGAAGAACAAAAATTGGCTTTTGCACCACGATAACGCACCTGCTCACACATCGTTGCTTGTGCGCGACTTTTTGGCCTATAACAACACACCAAGGATGCCGCAGCCACCGTATTCCCCAGATCTGGCCCCCTGTGACTTTTTCTTGTTCACTAAACTGAAGAGGCCCATGAAAGGACGACGTTACGCTACGCTTGACGAGATAAAGACGGCATCGAAGGAGGAGCTGAACAAGATTAAAAAAAATGAATTTTTGAAGTGCTTCGAAGATTGGAAAAACCGTTGGCACAAGTGTATAATTTCTAATGGGGATTATGCTCGTAGACTAGCATAGGCGGTTAACCAACTTGTTGTGGGCGCAGTGTTGACCCACAAGAAGCCCGAACAAAAATGGGTCTGAAAAGGATCTATGTTGGGCATTAACTTTTTCTCCTAAAGAAAAAAAGGTAAAGGTGAAAGCTTTACGGACTCTTAATTAATTAATTAAATTAAAAACATTGTGATTAAATGCCCTGGGCATTAGGGCTTAATCGAACATTTAATCGAACATTTTGACTTTGTTGGCAGCGCTAGAAAATTCCAAAATTGATATTTTGGATATTGGGTGTTTTAAATGACAATTAAGATGCATATATATATAGTGCAAGTTACGATTTGAGCCCCCTGGTATATTAGAATCATTGAAATACACCAGTATCAAGAGGGCTTACATAAATAATAAGCTCAGGAGAGCCATTGTTGCGGTTCGAATTTGAAGCCGATAGTTATGTAGTATTTTGAAGTTGGCGATATAAATATTGAGGAAATGGTCACACTTAAGCTATCGTCCGAGTATACCGCAAAATTGTATCTACATATATAGGAGATAGCAGAATATATTATTTAAGTTTCATTTAAGAGTGCTACTCCAATTTCAGAACACAATTTTCCTTCTTATTGTGGCCGGGAATCCTTTTCAAGTTTTGATCGTGACAACGAAATTTCTGAAATATTGCAGTTTCGTTGACACGGTTTTCGGACCTTTTTTATGTCAATAAGGTACAACTAATATTTGTTGCATTCCATTATATACTCTCCTAGTACATATAGATCAAGTGTTCTGGAAAGCCGTATATATTAAACAGAGTATTCAGAGTATTTGATTGAATAGTATTTAAACACAAGGTGTGAAATCATAAAGATACGAAAATGGGACGATTACAACATCTTAACTTAAATAAAACGTCTTGAAACGGGTAAAACACACAAAGGTTAGTATTTTAGATTTGGCGTTTGGTAATTTGTCCCTAGTAAGTAAACGGCCACACTTCAGATATCCACTTCCGCCATATTTTGAAGCTTCAATTTGGGGCTGTCATTAATTGCTGAGTAATATTTTAATACAGATCAAATTCAACTACAAGCAGGTGCTTTCCGAAAGAATTGAATTCCTACTAATCCAAGAAGTCCCGGACAAAGGTATTGTAAGTTTTAAACAGTTTAGAACACTTTTATGAATGCAGGTAACCAAAGGTTTTTGAAATCATTGCACTATAATAGGTATTAAACTTTACAACTAAGGAATACTCAATAAAACTAAGTATCGGTGGCAAGACGTCCTTCTTCCAATAGTTTTTTACCCTTTGAATGAGTCTGTTACATTATAGATTAAAGCCGGGTTGCAGACTCAGTCCGGCCAAGGTGGGCTATAATTAATTTATAACTGATGGGACTTGGAAGAGGTGGTGAGTGAGGGTATTTGTATCGAAGGATGCATCGCCTCCCGTCACCTTGGACTGATTCGCTGAGTGCTCTGCGCCAACCCAAGGCTTTTTGGATTTTCGGAATGGCCATCCAACACCGGTGAGCGAGTGAACACCCCAAGGGACGAATCCCTCTCTCAGGGAAAGCCGAGGGCAAAACTTTAATGGGCGCTGCAAAGCTGGGAACATTTATTCTGTTGGAAGTAGGAATTTTTACCAGAAGTTTGCAAAGCAGTGAAGGAGACATCTAAGACCCCATAAAGTATAAATATTCATGATCTGCCGAGTCGATTTAGCCATGACCGTCTGTCGGTTGCTATGTAATCTAGTCTCTCAGTTTTAGAGGTATCGTGCTGAATCTTTGCACCAACTCTTCTATCTGTTGCAGGTAGTATATAAGTCGGGCGTAAGTAACGGGCGGAATCGGAACACTACATCACATAGCTGCCATAGGAACGATTGGGAAAAAAGGTCGTAAGTTCGACATACTTCGAAGATAATTGATTGATTCTTTATGGATCACTTTTTAATAATTATATTAACCTATCCTACAAATATTGTCCAAATCGGACTACTATATCCTATGGCTGCCATAGGAACGATGGGATAAAATGGGTCATTAACCATAACTCTGGTGTTTATTACTAAAAATTTTTCATTCTTGGACAATATACTTCATTTACATTAAAACCAATTTAAAAAATGAAAACCCAAGAATCGGACCACTTTATCCTATAGCTGCCATACAAAAAATGATCGAACGGTTTAAAGGCAACTGGTCTGCAAGGGTATTCTAAGCTTCGGGCCCCGAAAAAAGCTTTTCTTTCTTGTTTATATGAGAATTTATAACTGCCTTGGCCGATCCAGAAAGTCACAGAAAAATCGAGCTTTACGAGTATATCTTACAGCTGTCATAGGGTATATCATATATATCCTATGGCTTGGCAGCTAAAAACGAGCAAGTGGCTTGAGAGCATTGGACTGATATCCTGCCTTTAAGTTTAAATTAACTGGTGGATAAAAATCAGTTCACTATATCATATAGCTGCCATAAAAGGGAGGGGAGAATTGAGGTTTCAAAGATATATTGTTCATTTTTCCCCTTTTTATATCCTTTCCTGATTATAATTTATTTTTCTAAATTAACCATTTTTTCCAATTATTTCTATGGGATATTGTGTTCCGATTTTGATTAGACCATCAATATCGGTAAACGTTAATTTTTAAATTGTCTTTTACAATTCCGAGTCATTTCTTTAGCAGCTATGTGAAGCAACAGAAATAAGGCTTAATAAGCTACTGCCCGACAACTTTAACAACTTACTAGTATATCAACTAGTAGAAATAGACAACTGTAGATTCAGGGCGTTAAAAACTTCTGGGATAAATGAAATTACCCTCTGCACGGGCATATAACGTATTCATTATTTACGATATTGACGAATCTTTATTGATAACTAAGGAACAGATTTTTGACCGCATAATCAAGTACAAGAAACAAACTATCTTTCGTTGACTGAATCTGTTTTCAAAGCGATCCAAATATTGATTAATCAATATTGGAAAAGGGGGTAATCCCTTTTGTTTTCTTCTATTGAGCATGCTTCAACCATGCTCATTGACGGAGTACTGAAAGAGCATCGGCGGAAGGAGTGAACCTCCTTGATGGCATCTTTGACTGGAGGCTGTCCATCGTCAATCTCGTCCGGCAACCATGTTTTAGCACCACAACTCATTCCATCCAAGATGGGTTCCATAGTTTCAAGCGTACTGTTTGAAGGTTTGGACTCGGCCAATATGGTTCTGGCCTGGATTCTCTGTGCCTCACATATGTCCGTGGCATGTCGCTTCGCTCTGTCGGTTTCCTTGTTTAGATAGAATGGCGAACCAAACCCGTGCCACATGGTGTAGTTATAACATTAGGCTCCCAAATCCGAGAGATTTGGAACCAATAAACCGTGGAGTGTGTTATTAAGGAGTGGTAAGTTCTAAGGAACAGATGGAGTTGAAAATGTTTTATAAGAGGCTTTCTATTTTCGTACTCAGTACTTACATTGTTGGCACCTTCTATTTTTCCCCTGAGGGTGTACAGGTTGGTTCGCTCCTCCTCCAAGTGTAAGTTGACATCTTTGACTATTTCAGTGGCTTCTTTGATTTTGGCTTCTATCAAACGCAATGTGGCGTCAATAGCCCTTATTTGATCTTCGTACGTTGTGATTCGATTCCAATATTCGATTTCCCCAATTTTAAAACCAATAGCAACGACCGTCAGACCTATTGCCAATCCTATCGGTCCAAAAATAAGAGATCCGATCGCAGCGAAGTAATCACCTATAAAAGCTTGCAGTCGGAGTTCATTTCTTCGCTCCAGTTCTAGTTTTTCTTTTCCGTAGAAGCCGTTCGGAGAGAAATCGTCGTGCACATCGTGAAGCATCGAATCGAAAAGATTTTTAAGTTCAGCTGTTCGGTTCTGTACGAGGTCCAAGAGATCCAACGATTTGGTAGTTTTCGCGAGCCCAGAATTTAGGGCTGTGACCATAATGCTCCACATGACATCCTTGCTCTCCTTTGGCAAAGTTGGGGATTTTATATGGGGGATAAAAATGTTGAGTGTGCACCGGACCCACGCACTTGTGGTATTGGAGGCGAGCTTCGCTATTCAATGTTGGCATTTCATCCAGTCTGGATTGAGCCTTACCCTGGTACCCGAGCATTGCCTCATCGATCAACGGCGCCTTGGAGCTCAATAAATTTGACTTTTTTGTCGAATTCGCTTTGATATTTAAAGACGACATTGTTCAAACTTTTAACTCCTTTAATAAAAATGTCGTAGTCGCTTTGACTGTCTTGACAAAAAACCATTAAAGGACCCAATAGAATTAAAGCGCCTTGTGGATTTTGTGTAAATTTGGCCAGCCCTCACACACACACATACACACACACACGCCTACACACACACACACACACCCTCAAATACTTTCAATATGCCGCTTAAATGCTGTTTCATAGCATACTTTTGTGCGTACGCATGTGTTCCCTTAAATTGCAGATACGTGCATCCTGCAGCATATCCTTCAAGTGCCGGCATACTAAAAAAAGGAGGAAGAAAGGTTTCTTCGGCTTCGGCACTATAGCTTAAAATACTCTGCATTAAGCCTGATCCCACCGCACCGCAAGCCTGTTCGCAACACTATAAATAAAACCATCCAATCTTTTGTCCTTTTTTCGAACCTTTCGATAAAGAAATACAGCAAAGTATCAAATAGTTCAGATAGTAAAGTTAGCTAATACGTTGTTTTTTTTATTTTTTCCCCCTATTTTACTCAAGAGAACTAAGACCTATTCTTACGGATGAAATTATTAGCATTACGGATTACAGAGTGAGGATTTTAATGATTTTTTGATTGAGAGAAATCCGTTACATTGGGTAAGCTTCAAAGCTGAAAGATTAGATTGCACAAAGGCAGAGGAAAAATGTTCGGAATAATCATAAATACCCTTTCCAAAGGGTATGTAGAGGTAGAGGAAGAGGGAAAGCTCTTGAAAGATTGAAGCTTATACGTTTCTCGGGCATGTGCCTGGGGTAACTCGCATCTTGAAGTCCCAATGTCAGTCTTGTCTTTCCGCTCTTTTGTCCGCCGCTTGAACCTTCCCTATACATTCCTTCCTTATTTCTTCCTCCTCTTCTGATCTCGCGATGCTGCAAATGGCAAATGGCGGCTGCAGCTGTTGCTTTGTTGTTGCTGCAAAAGCCGGTCTGCAAAAGGAGGAACAAAAAGATTGTAGAAAAAGAGGAAAAATAGCCCTTTTTGCCTCTGACGTATTTCTGTACATCATTTTCCCTAGCAGTTCTACACTTGTCATCGTAGCAAAGAGGCATTTCTAAACAAATTTTAAATTTTTAAAGCGAATTCGAACACCCGTCAGGGATCCTACAAGTCCAACACCATCAACACGGAGGACTCGCGCATGCGCCGCCGTGAGGTGACCATCGAGCTGCGAAAGTCCAAGAGGGAGGACCAGATGTTCAAACGGCGCAACATCAACGACAAGGACCTCACCTCGCCCCTAATGGAGCTAAACGGCCAGTCGCCGGTGCAGCTGTCCGTGGACGAGATTGTGGCGGCCATGAACAGTGAGGACCAGGAGCGTCAGTTCCTGGGTATGCACTCTGCTCGCAAGATGCTGAGCAGGGAGCACGATCCGCCCATTGACCTGATGATAGGTCATGGCATTGTTCCCGTATGTATTCGTTTCCTCCAGAACACCACCAACACACCGCTGCAGTTTGAGGCCGCATGGGCTCTGACCAATATCGCCTCGGGCACCTCGGACCAGACGCGCTGCGTAATAGAGCATAATGCGGTGCCGCACTTTGTGGCTCTGCTCCAGTCGAAGTCCATTAATCTGGCGGAGCAGGCCGTCTGGGCCTTGGGCAACATTGCCGGTGACGGGGTCGCAGCACACGACATAGTGATCCACCACAACGTGATTGACGGCATCTTGCCGCTTATCAACAACGAGACGCCTCTGTCTTTTCTGCGTAACATTGTGTGGTTGATGTCGAACCTGTGCCGCAACAAGAACCCTTCGCCACCCTTCGAGCAGGTACGGCGTCTGCTACCGGTCCTGTCTCAGCTCCTGCTCAGCCAGGACATCCAGGTACTGGCCGATGCCTGTTGGGCTCTGTCCTACGTCACTGACGACGACAAAAGCAAGATCCAGGCGGTGGTAGACTCGGACGCTGTTCCGCGCCTGGTGAACCTTTTGCAAATGGACGAGCCGAGTGTTATTTTTACGCAGTGTGGGCAACATTGTGACCGGCACAGACCAACAGACTGATGTGGTAATAGCCGCGGAAGGATTGCCGAGACTTGAACTTTTACTGCAGCACAATAAAAGCTACATTGTTAGAGAGGCTGCATGGACGGTTAGCAATATTTCAGCTGGTAACCAAAAGCAAATCCAGGCGGTTATTCAGGCCGGAATCTTTCAGCAGTTGCGCCACGTGCTTAAAAAGGGAGACTTTAAAGCCCAGGAGGAGGCCGCTTGGGCAGTAACCAACACCACGACGTCGGGCACCCCCGAGCAGATAGTTGACATTATTGAGAAGTACAACATTCTAAAGCCGTTCATCGACCTTTTGGATGCGAAGGATCCGCGTACCATCACAGTGGTGCTGACGGGTTTATCCAATCTTTTTGCTTTGGCCGAGAAACTGGGCGGCACCAAGAATTTGTGCTTGATGGTAGAGGAGATGGGCGGTCTGGACAAGCTAAAGTCGCTGTTGCAACACGAGAACGGGGAGGTTTACAAAAAGGCCTACGCCATAATCGACGCGTACTTCGACGAGGTCGAGCAGGAGTTGGCCCCGCAAGAGGTAAATGGCGCCCTAGAGTTCAACGCCACACAGCCCAAGGATCCTGAGGGTGGCTTTACGTTCTAGGATCATCACTCCTTGAAATCATTATCCATACCGCTCACACGCCATGCACACACCCCAATTTTCAGCCACAGACTATGCCATTGTCATCGAAAAACACACCGCACTCAAACTTAGAATATTTCCAAACACTTGGAGGCATGCACGACGGACACAGGCTTATGCATTTGCTTAAATATTACTTAATTCTCCATCTGAGATTACCAACCGCGTCGTCACGAAAACATTTGCTATTGAACAATTCATTCCACTCTCATGGTTGCTGCCCTTCATCCACTCGTAGTGGCCGCCAGCCTGTATGTGTGTGTTGGCTTTTTATTCCAAATCTTTTAGAGCTCTTTGATTATATTTTGGGTTGTTAGTATTTATTTATGTACAAGTATACAGAATGTGCTTTTAATCCTCCACCTTCGCGCAAGCATTACAACAACCACTCATTTCCCACATACAAATGTCCTCATCCTTGATTTGTAAGATTAGATTTGAAGTTGTCAATAAATAATGAATTGTATCAATTAATAAATTATCCAAAGAGTGAAGTGCCCGGCATTCTTCGATAATAAACTGCTCGATGTTGGAAGCTCCCAATGTTCTGGTCCATTAGGCACGAATGAATGGATACGAACAGGTGTATCCTTCAGTTGCATCGCAGGTGCATGCATATGCCTTTGGGTGGAGCAAGGATGTCACAAATAATCCAATAAAAACTAGCCCAATTGTATCGGCATAAAAGGAATCTGGTTAACTTGTAACCCTCGAAAAAAGCAACTTATTCATGCTCCTCTTGATCCAGTTTTAAGCTAGTTATTTTAAAAAATAAATTTCAGTTGTCAAACCATTAAATAATTAAAACAATTTAATTAATTTTTAATATTAGCCTGATAAGTATCCACAAACTATTTTATAATTTTTAAAAACACTATAAACTATGAAAGAAAACAATTGACTAAGTATCCCATTTTTGTATGGATGGAATTTATGAAAACCTTAAGAGGAATAAAACTTAAAATTAATTCTATTGGAATTGATATTTTTAAGTAGTTACAATTTTTAGAACCTGTTATTGAAAAAATAAAACAGAACACAAAATGAATTTTATTTGATGTACACTAGCAATTACTTTTTATTATCAGCCGACCAATTACAGACGGAAATGCATTTTCCAGGCATTTTCTAGGGAAAGTGCAAAGAGTTTATGGCCCTGATTTTTACAGGAGCAGGAGCAGCAGGATCCTATTCTTCTCACTATCCACTATGTATCTGTTCGGATTTGTATCCTATCTTCTTCTTAGTTATCCCCTTCCCAGCCATGTGATGCATCCATTTATCTGGGGCCCTCGGAAATTGTATTACATTGCCATTCAAGTTGATTTTGAGGTTCCATCTGTTCGCTGAGCGTCGAATCAAAAGGATATCAAAGGAAACAAAAAAGGACGAGCTGTGTCGAATGTAAAACATGTTTTTACAGAACACAACCTCGCAGATTACCACAACAAGTAAGAACGTTTTGACAGTGTTATGCAAACTATCAAGTACCTAGTACTTTATTTTATTTTATTTTTTGTATATTATTTTTTAACATAATATCTCTTAATGAAATTTATTGAAATTATATCACGCAAAATATTTATCGCAGTATAAATCAATAAACGAATGCCGGATAATTTTATGTATGTAAAATGGTAAATATGTAAATCACTTTAATGACATTTATATTTATTTAAAATTTGTTAAAATTAACGAAAATACTAAAGTATAAAGCTCAAATTGTATCATCCTTAACTTAAAACAAAAATGTAACAACCAGATTCCCCATATACGAGAACTTAGAAACATTTTTTATTTTTATACCCTTGCAGAGGGTATTATAATTTTGACCAGAAGTTTGTAACGCAGTGAAGGCGACATTTCCGACCCTATAAAGTATATATATTCTTGATCAGCATCACCAGCCGAGTCGATCTAGCCATGTCCGTCTGTCCGTCTGTCTGTCGGTTGCTATGTAAACTAGTCCCTCAGTTTTAAAGCTATCGAGCTGAAACTTTGCACCAACCCTTCAATCTGTTGCAGGTAGTATATAAGTCGGAACGGCCGGAATAGGAACACTACATCACATAGCTGCCATAGGAACGATTGGGAAAAACAGCCATAAATTCGCCGTTCTTAAAGGTTTTTTATTTATTTCTTGGTAAACTCTATTTAATAGCAATTTTAACATATCCTAAAAGTTTCATTAAAATCGGACTACTATATCCTATAGCTGCCATAGGAACTATGGGAAAAAATGGGTCATTGAGCATAACTCTGGTGTTTTTCATTCTTGATAAAAACAGTTTTCATAGACAGTAAAGCCTTTTTAGAAATTTAAAAACCCAAAAATCGGATTACTATATCCTATAGCTGACATACAAACGATTGAACGGTTTAAAAGCAACTAGCCTGCAAGGGTATTCTAAGCTTTGGGTACCGAAGCTAGCCTTCCTTTCTTGTTTTTATTATATTATTCCATATTATTAGTATTAAAATATAAATGAACTTTAAAAACAATAACAAAATTCTTTACCGTTTCCCATTCACAGTTTCACAAGTTCCAGTTAATTTTGTACAATTATTATTGAAACTAAAATACGAATATATAGTTAATGTATATACCCTCGTCCGCCAATCGTGCAGGGTATGCAAAAGGAAGGAGAGCGAAAGGATTATGCCAATTACAATTTTATAACAGAATTGGCCGGTGGTCCGAGGTGGCTTTGGAGGATAGGATATAGGGGATAACTATGTTCTATATCTGTTACTTTTTTGATACTTCTGCAGTTAGATTATAGCTCTGGATGTGGATCGAGTGCTGTCTGAGCGGGAAGTTTGACAAAGGCTAATGCAAATTGAAGTGACAATGCGGTCGAAATATATTCTTGGAACATAAATTATAATTAAACAGGGTTCGTGTTCGTCGTGTTTTGTGTATTTTATATTTTGTATTCTGGTTGTTCCGATTGCAGATTTACACAAATTGCTGTTGACAGTTTTGCGAAAACTTATGCATACATTTTGTTTGCTCTGGCGAATTGCCGCCTGTCGGATTACCAACTGTGGTGGGGCACCTCGTTTCGCAATAGTTTACTATAAGAGCGAAATCTGGCAAAAACAATATTTAAATTACCGATTTAATGCCCGCCCAAGCAGAAGGCCTTCATCTATCAAAGTGTCCGGTGTGAATATCCACTTATCTGCCATCAAATGCACACCTTCGTGGCTATATATTATATCCTTTTTTTTTAAGCTTTAAAGCCGCAGATTTTGATAAATTATCTATCCGGGAATTCTTGTAACTTTCCCCGGAGACATCTAAATCTTGTCAGCTGTATCTGGAGGAGTTATTAGACAATCATAGCTAATATTTACAAAATATAGTAAAAATAATAGTAATGTAATAATATTTGAAATTAAAGTAATTGAATTAATCTGATAGGTGTACTATTATTACCTAAAAGCATTTCTTACTGATTTAATTATTAGATCAGTCCTCAATATTTAAAAATTTTTATTAAATTAAGCCACATAATTATAATTACGTTTTAATGAATGTCTTACATTTAAAAAAAAGGACCAATATGTGGGATATTTCTAGATAGTTTTAAATTAACAAATTTTAATCAGACAAATCAATGTGTAGAAGGTAAGGTTATTAGCTCCACAGATTTTTAGGTAAGTATCTGAGACGATTCCAGGGTATAAATATTTACTGCTGCTTAAAGCAGCTCTCGACCAACTAGGAAGTATCTTCGAGTGTATCCAATTTTTGCTTTCATAATTTACAAATCATTTATCATAATGCCGCCAATGCAGCTGACAAAGTGGCAAGGAAAATGGAAAATCGAGGCGGGGAAATGTGGTGGGTGGTGGGTGGCAGGCAGGCAGGCAATAGGATGCCACTTGCGACTTTAATAAAACTTTTCCCTCGGCCTGACAGCGCCGAGAATGGAAAGCGAGAGGAAACCGACATGAAAACACTTTTCTCTACTCGGAAAAGGAGGGGAAGTGGGCGGGGCCTTGCACTTTGGCCTCCTCATTTGTTTCTTGGATAACTTTCAAGGAGTTCGGCTGTTTTTTCCAGATTCTGGGATTCTATTCCAGCTTAAACACAATCGGAACAAGCGTGGTTCAATTCAAATCTTAAATTAAATAAACAAAATAAATATTGAGGCTATGAATAAAAGATTAAAAACTTAATTAAACCTAAAACTTTAAATTTTATATTTGGTTTTTAATGTTTCTCAAGGTGGGCATCCCCTACCTCTGCCTCTTTTTAAGACGCTATTGATTTATATTTTATAGGATCGAATACACTATACCCTTTAGCGGGAATATTTATTACCTATTTGGGTATCATTAATTAACTTAACAGGATTTCAATGACTTCACAATTCGATTTTTTTTACCTCCAACAAGTATCTCAAGAATATTAAAATTCATGGTTTTTTACCCCTGAACTGAATAGAAGGACTTACACTGACGCTTAAAGGTGTGAAAAAGGGAAGGTGAAAATAAGCTATAGTCTCGGTGCCTGACGTCAAGGGTTTAGTTTCACCTTTACCCCTGCAGGTACCCATGTTTTTTTTAGACCCTGTACCCAAAGGGTAAAGGGTATATTAAGTTTGTGCAAATGTATGTAACAGGCAGACGGAGGCGTGGCAGACCCCACAAAGTATATATATTCTTGATCAGCATGACGAGCTGAGTTGATATAGCCATGTCCGTCTGTCCGTCCGGATGAACACACGGATCTCAGCAACTGTAAGAGCTAGAGGAACCGTATTACCAGTGTAGATTCTTCTAATACTGAGTAAATTAGAGTTTATTTTTTTAAGTCGGTGCCACGCCCACCGCCTCCGCAATTTGTATTTGAATTTTTGCACTGCCCTGCACTGCACAATTTTCAAGCTAAAATTTTTTTAAAAATACCCATGCAATTGGAGCATAGATTTCTACCGATCCTGAAAATTTCATCAAGATTGGTTAATTAGAAAGCGCACAATAAATACCTAAAGTTTACAGGCGCTAAACACAAAAAGTCTGTTTATTTGCGCAAACAAACGGTAAATCGCTTGCGTTCGGTGGTTAATTTTTCTCGGAAGTGCCGCTGCTGCTGCGCTGCCACTACCTTCATATACATACATACGAATGTGTATATATGTATGAATGTGCGTCTTCAATATATTTATACTGTATTAGTTGTCGATTCAAAAAGTTTGGGTTTGTCGAATGGTTACGACGTTCGACTTAAAACGCGAAGATCTTGGGTTCGAATCCCAGACCGGACTCGGTGGAATATACATATATTTTTTTTTGGTTTTTTTTTTTATTTTGCCTAAAACCAAATTTGTACAGGGTCTGTAACAGTCGGGAAACTCGACTGTAACGTTCTTACTTGTTTATTTCCATGTTTTTCCTATTTTAAGCCTTTCACCGAGGTGTTTGAGCTTGTTTCCCTATTTTTGCAGATGCAACAGTAGCATTAGTGCAAAGTGGAAGTGGCCTTGGGATGGCATAAATACTACGATAACTGCCCGATATAGGATATATTTCGACAGAGTCTTATTTATCAAATTATCGCATATTCAATTATTAAGTCAAGTTTATATGGTTTTAGTTTTGGTAGCCAAAAGAAATTTAATTATTTTGGTTATGGTTCCAAAAAAAATTCAACAAAAATAAAAAACCAAATAATATTTACCAATTTTTATACCCTTGCAGAGGGTATTATAATTTTGACCAGAAGTTTGTAACGCAGTGAAGGAGACGTCTCCGACCCTATAAAGTATATATATTCTTGATCAGCATCACCAGCCGAGTCGATCTAGCCATGTCCGTCTGTCTGTCTGTCTGTCCGTCTGTCTGTTGCTATGTAAACTAGTCTCTCAGTTTTAAAGCTATCGGGCTGAAACTTTGCACCGAACCTTCAATCTGTTGCAGGTAGTATATAAGTCGGAACGGCTGGAATCGAAACACTACATCACATAGCTGCCATAGGAACGATTGGGAAAAAGTTCCAAAATTTCGCCATTTTAGGAGATATTTTATTTATTTCTTAGGAGTCTTTTATTAATGACTATTTTAACATATCCTGAAAGTTTTATCAAAATCGGACCACTATATCCTATAGATGCCATAGGAACGACGTGAGAAAATGGGTCATTGAGCATAAATCTGGTGTTTTTCAAGACAATTAATTATTTCTTGAGAAACACTGTTTTCATAGACATTACATAGACATTAGAAAATTAAAAACCAAAAATCGGATTACTATATCCTATAGCTGCCATACAAAAAACGATTGAACTGGTCTGCAAGGGTATTCTAAGTTTCGGGTACCGAAGCTAGCCTTCCTTTCTTGTTTATTGCTTCTTCTATCATTTCTCAGATATTGTATATAAATAACGAACCCGCATTTTGGCGATATATGTATTTATCGATTCGTTCTTTGATGCCCCTTCTTTGGGCATCTTTAGTGCACACCCACATCCACAATCTAGGTGAGGTAAGATGGCTTCCGAGACTTTCGCACCAAGGTTCCCACAAGGAACAACAACAATCACAACAACAACAACCACATGGAAATCCATAAAAAAATATAATGCATGTAAAATAAGTTCGCCTGTTGAGATTCAGTCTGCAATGCAGTTGATAGAGCACACAAATAACCTCACAGCCCTTTCTCTCCGAGATTCTGAGACTCAGAGATTCTGAGATGGAATTACCAAGCCCTTTGTTAGCCCCGCTTTGTTCTTTTTTATAGGGCGTAGTTTCCGGGGCAGCAAAATAATTCAATTGTATACCTTAAAACAAGAAAGGAAGGCTAGCTTCGGTACCCGAAGCTTCGAATACCCTTGCAGACCAGTTGCCGTGAAACTGTTTGATCGTTTGTATGGCAGCTATAGGATATAGTGATCCGATCATTAGTTTTTAAATTTCCCATTTTTTCCCAATCGTTCCTATGGCAGCTATGTGATGTAGTGTTCCGATTCCAGCCGTTCCGACTTATATACTACCTGCAACAGATTGAAGGGTTGGTGCAAAGTTTCAGCCCGATAGCTTTAAAACTGAGAGACTAGTTTACATAGCAACCGAAAGACGGACAGACAGACGGACAGACGGACATGGCTAGATCGACTCGGCTGGTGATGCTGATCAAGAATATATATACTTTATAGGGTCGGAGACGTCTCCTTCACTGCGTTACAAACTTCTGGTCAAAATTATAATACCCTCTGCAAGGGTATAATAAAGCTGGGCTTGGTTCAAATAAATTAGATTCGTTTAGAAATTCTGGGAAAATCAAATGTGTGTACAAAATTAGTGTTTTCCAATAATTACAATATGATATACGAGTAGATCTAGTGAATGATCTGAAGGCCTCAACTCTAAGTTGGTTGTTGAAAATATTTTATAAATAAATTACGAACGTATTCAAATAGCTTAATGATCAAAATATCTAACATCAAACATCAAATAAAGAAACTTTCCCTTAATTAAATTATTACTTTTCTGTGTTCTGGATCTTATAGATTCTTATGAGCTTGAAACTGTGTTTGCACAATTTTTATACCCTTGCAGAGGGTATTATAATATTGACCAGAAGTTTGTAACGCAGTGAAGGAGACATTTCCGACCCTATAAAGTATATATATTCTTGATCAGCATCACCAGCCGAGTCGATCTAGCCATGTCCGTCTGTCTGTCTGTCTGTCCGTCTGTCTGCCCGTCTGTCCGTCTGTCGGTTGCTATGTAAACTAGTCAGTCAGTTTTAAAGCTATCGAGTTGAAACTTTGCACCGACCCTTCAATCTGTTGCAGGTAGTATATAAGTCGGAACGGCCGGAATCGGAACACTACATCACATAGCTGCCATAGGAACGATTGGGAAAAAGTGCCAAAATTTCGCCATTTTTAAAGATATTTTATTTATTTCTTAGTATGCTCTTATTAATGACTATTTTAACATATCCTGAAAGTTTCATTAAAATCGTACAACTATATCCTATAGCTGCCATAGGAACGATGAGAGAAAATGGGTCATTGACCATAACTCTGGTGTTTTTCAAGACAATTAATTAATTCTTGAGAAACACTCTTTTCATAGACATTATATAGACATTAGAAAATTAAAAACCAAAAATCGGATTACTATATCCTATAGCTGCCATACAAAAAAAGGTCGAACGGCTTAAAGGCAACTGGTCTGCAAGGGTATTCTAAGTTTCGGGTACCGAAGCTAGCCTTCCTTTCTTGTTCATAAACAATTCACTCATCGATTATTCATTTATGTTAGAGTGTTAAACTCTATTATTATTCGTAATTAGAGTGCACTGGAGCTGCAGATATTCCCGCTGGGGCCATAAAAAATTATGCAATGCTCGCCAAGATTGCAATCTTAACGATCGCCCATCGCACATCCTGGACAAGGGGACGACCTCACACCTCCTTCCCGTAATGGGATATAAAAAATCAATTAGCTTCCGCCTGAATGCTCAACTCTTGCAGGCGGCTTTATGGCTCCTTCCCTCCATTTCAATTGGCCATTATTACGCATAATATGCCTGAGGTCGGTAGGGAAATTGCGCAGAAAACAATTTATCATTGCTGTTTTTTTTAATATTTAATTTTAAAAATAGGGAATAGAGTTATTTTTACATATTACTTAAGCGTATTATTGGCGAGCCAATTAAATATAATCAATTTAAAATTTTCATTTTTTGGATAATTTATTTCATATATAATATTTAAGAATGAGTGTTTTGGGAACTTACAAATTTAAAATACTTAGCTTACTTTATTTCGAGCAACGAATCAATTCTTAAGACTCAGTAACAATATTTAAGCATTCGAAAAATGTTTATTTTTTTAGTGCATATATTTATTATGATTTATTGTATTGTTCAAACTATTTCAAATACTTGTTGCATATGTACATATGTCGCTTTTCGCTTCCGACTTATTTTTTCTGGCAGTGCACTCACCCAGTATGACCAGCCCGTTGCCGAGGAGTCCGGCGAATCCTATGATTCCGAAGAAGACCGGCACTATCGTGGACACAATTCGCTCGAGGGCCACGCTCTCCGGATCGTACTCCATCGAGTCGTTGGCATTGTGGTCGGAGGTGAAAGGAAAATTATTTCCACTGCCACTGGCATTCCCATTCCCAATCCCATTTGCATCGTCATTGTAGTTTTTATTGTAGTTTGCACCGTTTCCATCGCTATTGCCATTTTGGCTGGTTGCGGCCAAAGAGGCTTTGGGCCAGCTACTAATTAGCATGGCCAACAATAGAGCGATCGCTGGCCACCGATGGCTGGCCATCTTCGGATCGATTTGTTCTATACCTCCGCTATACAGATGAATCCGGTCTTTATGTCGGTGGAGGTGTTCGTCCCACTATCTCTATCGATGCTTTTTCGCTCAATCATCAATTGTTTGGCTGTTCACATTTCGCCCACGACCACGCCCACCGCATGATTTGCATGATTTCTGTCATGGGTTATTTATCCGCCTGCTGCAAGAGAGAGACAAATTGAAGTCGTGTTATAAATATTTTAGATGCAGTCCCCGCAGATGCACCTACAGATACAGATGCAGATGCCAGCACAGAGATGCCGAGATACAGATACGTGGCTAATAAATCTAAATCTATATCGGGATAATGAATGGGTATTTGGTTTAGTGCTATTTTTGTGAACTGCACCCCATAGTGGACTAAATCGGGGAACCGTTCTTTAAATTATAGTTATTCAGGGGACATCGATAAATAACAATTTTTAAGCTTAAAAGCAACAGAAGCTAACCTCTATTTCATGTTTTATTTGTTCCTTAAACATATTAAAGGTTTTTGTTTGTAATCGTTTTTTAATTGGATCGTAGTTATTTTAAGGTGAGTTCCAATTTAATATTGGAATTAATGTATTTAAATACGTGGATTAAATATATATGTATAAATCCTAGTGGCTTTGCCCAACCCCCAGACAAATATCTTAAGTGTAGGTGGACTATAATTGGTACACTTTAGCATTGATGGAATGTGTATGGACCAAAGCGTTCCCAGTGATTCGAACACCATTAGACGAACTTGGAATATTTTTCTTAAATTTTTAGTCCTGACCCTTAATGGAGATCAATAAGTCAGTCAATCAGGAGGAGATTTCTATATATATAGATTAGCCCAATATTGAAAACTAGTCAATTTCTAAATATTATTACATTTTCGGTGGAATGCCGAACACTTTTGTACCTTTTAAGGAATAAATAATACTAGTTTTCTGTTAAACATTTTATTTTGCTACTGTAAAAGTAACTTTAGACCTTTGAAATTTAATATAAATTCAATTTGACACATATTCGATATTTCCACACACCACGAATAATTGCTATTCGATGTAACTGTCAAATGGACCACGTAAAATTATGCAAAACTAATTTAATTCATAATGGCTATAGCAGAACAAGGAGGAGGGCCTGTCATTCATCAAATTTGCATACTTGAATAAACAACATCGATGCCGAAATCGTGGACATGGAGAACATTGCGCATACGCCACGTGAGCTGAAGGATAACACTTGTCTCTGCTTCTTTTTCTCCGCCTCGGGTGCTGCCTAACTACTTATGGCCGAAATGGTAGGAAAGGGGCAAAACAAGACATACTAATGGAGGAGACATACTATATGTGCTGTCATGTCGCGTCTGAAACCGAAACTGAAACTGAACCTGAAATGGCGTGCACCCAGCGCCGACAGTTGGCTTAAGCTGTCAATTAACATATTATTAAGCGAGCAAAACACAAAAAGAAGGATGCCGAGCAGCAGGACGAGGACGGAGGTGGGGCATTGACAAACGATGACGACAAGGACGTAGGACGCCGCATAATTGAGTGCGCCTGCTGATGATGGAGAGCGGAATTCCGTCCACGAAATTCCAACATTCTGTTCAACTCCTTTTTGCGAGAAATCAAGAGAAGAAAACTGATAGGAAAATGAATTGCACAAAATAAAAACTCAATAGCAAATGTACAAAAACTGAAATTACTATTGAAAATAAATCGAGAAATTCAAAATGGGAACACCCCCTTTTTCCTGAGATACAATTTCTACTCGAAGACCATTTGTTGGCAAAATAAGTGAGACAAGAGCAACAATAAATATAGGAATATTAAATATTTATATGGGACGACGACGACGTCAAACTGGTATCTTTAGAAGGCGTGATTTGGCTGTTCGTATGCATAGGATATCGTACATATATCCCGCAGACAAGATATAAATTATTGCCCAGATACTATCTGTTTCTCTGCTCGTGTCGCAAATTGGCAGTTGACAGGCTGAATAATATACATGGCACTTTTAATTAAATCAAGCAATAATAATGAACTCTTGTCTCGGGCTTATTATTAATTTTAAGCCAAGTTATCTGCGATTCCGGAGTGGTAAGAGTAGAATAATGGTTTTGGTCTTCCCTTCTAAAAACGACCACGATTTATGTTGAGCAATTTAAGCTGTTTTGATTTACGATTTGGCTTCGTTCTGCGGCAGACTGTTTATGGATTAAGAGGGCAAATAAAATGGCTCCACTTGAACGATCGGAAATGGCTCTTCTTTTCTCGATTTCCTCGATTTTCCACGCTTTTCTCCGCCCGCTTCAGCCCCGCCCCCGCCCCTGAAAATTGTGGCAAGTCACGAGGGCAAGCGGGCATGAAATTGAATTTGTTAGTTCCTCAAGTGAAAGTGTCCACTCGAGGAGGCCTGAAACACTTCACAACAATGTCAACTTGGCAAGGAGTTAAATGAGAAGTTTCTGCCGGGGTTTCCTTTTCTTAAAGTGAGTTTCCACGAAGTGAGTTTTATTTCTCTCTTTGGTAGCAAAGGTGTTGAGATTGCAGTAAATAATGCCTAGACTAGGAACGTGTTTAATTCATTTTTGAGCTATTTAAGCCTTGTCGATTGGTTACAAGGTTTCCCAAGCCAGTTTTAGACCCTGTACCTAAAGGGTATATTAAGTTTGTGCAAATGTATGTAACAGGCAGAAGGAGGCGTGGCAGACCCCACAAAGTATATATATTCTTGATCAGCATGACGAGCTGAGTCGATATAGCCATGTCCGTCCGTCTGTCCGTCCGGATGAACACACGGATCTCAGCAACTGTAAGAGCTAGAGGAACCGTATTACCAGTGTAGATTCTCCTAATACTGAGTCAATTAGAGTTTATTTTTTTAAGTCGGCGCCACGCCCACCGCCCCCGCAATTTGTATTTGAATTTTTGCACTGCCCTGCACTGCACAATTTTCAAGCTAAAATTTTTTTAAAAATACACATGCAATTGGAGCATAGATTTCTACCGATCCTGAAAATTTCATCAAGATTGGTTAATTAGAAAGCGCAAAATAAATACCTAAAGTTTACAGGCGCTAACCACAAATAATCTGCTTATTTGCTCAAACAAACGGTAAATCGCTTGCGTTCGGTGGTTAATTTTTCTCGGAAGTGCCGCTGCAGCTGCGCTGCCACTACCTTCATATACATATGTATGAATGTGCGCCTTCAATATATTTAAACTGTATTAGCTGCCGGTTTAAAAAGTTTGGGTTTGTCGAATGGTTACGACGTTCGACTTAAAACGCGAAGATCTTGGGTTCGAATCCCAGACCGGACTCGGTGTGAATATATATTTTTTTTGGTTTTGATTTATTTTGCCTAAAACCAAATTTGTACAGGGTCTGTAACAGTCGGGAAACTCGACTGTAACGTTCTTACTTGTTTTATTATGTGAAGTTGCTGATGTAAATAAACTAATGCATAATAATAACAAGAAAGGAAGGCTAGCTTCCTAAGAAATAAATTAATTAACTTTAAAAATGGCGAATTTATGACACTTTTTCCCAATCGTTCCTATGGCTGCTATGTGATGTAGTGTTCCGATTCCGACCGTTCCAACTTATATACTACTTGCAACAGATTGAAGGGTTGGTGCAAAGTTTCAGCCCGATAGCTTTAAAACTGAGAGACTAGTTTACATAGCAACCGACAGACGGACAGACGGACAGACAGACCGACGGACAGACGGACATGGCTAGATCGACTCGGCTGGTGATCAAGAATATATATACTTTATAGGGTCGGAGACGTCTCCTTCACTGCGTTACAAACTTCTGGTCAAAATTATAATAACCTCTGCAAGGGTATAAAAAGACTATTGTGTGTCATTATACCATTATAGACAATTGAAAAACAATTCGAACTAATAATTCTAACAGTGATTGAATTGATTTAGAAAATAGAATACGAAAATCGGTTTCTTCGTGGAAGATTAAACGATGGGCTCATTATTTAGCTTCTATTATGAGTGATATGTAAGATGAACATTGCGAAATGGGCATCTCTACTTATTGTCCATCCAATGGGAATCAGAATGGAAATGGGAATCCTGTAATTATGTCTTTCCAGTCGAACCATTACCCACTGAAACTTTGCATAAATAGAGATCCTATAATTTAAATTAATATTTACTTTCAATCATTAATCATCAGCGAATACTTAATAAGTAAAAAACAAGAAAGGAAGGCTAGCTTCGGTACCCGAAGCTTAGAATACCCTTGCAGACCAGTTGCCTTTAAACTGTTCGATCGATTGTATGGCAGCTATATAATATAGTGATCCGATCTTTGGTTTTTAATTTTCTAAAACGGCATTAATGTCTATGAAAACTGCATTTCTCAAGAATGAATTAATTGTATTGAAAAACACAAGAGTTATGCTCAATGACCCATTTTCTCCTATCGTTCCTATGGCAGCTATAGGATATAGTTGTCCGATTTAGATGAAACTTTCAAGATATGTTAAAATTGCTATTAAATAGAGTTTACCAAGAAATAAATAAAATATCTTTAAAAATGGCAAAATTTTGGCATTTTTTCCCAATCGTTCCTATGGCAGCTATGTGATGTAGTGTTCCGATTCCGGCCGTTCCGACTTATATACTAACTGCAACAGATTGAAGGGTCGGTGCAAAGTTTCAGCCCGATAGCTTTAAAACTGAGGGACTAGTTTACATAGCAACCGACAGACGGACAGACAGACGGACAGACAGACGGACAGACGGACAGACAGACGGACAGACGGACAGACGGACATGGCTAGATCGACTTGGCTGGTGATGCTGATCAAGAATATATATACTTTATAGGGTCGGAAATGTTTCCTTCACTGCGTTGCAAACTTCTGGTCAAAATTATAATACCCTCTGCAAGGGTATAAAAATGTTGAATCTTTAAATTGTTACTTTTTTCTTTTCATATTTGTAAACGGTTCTTTCCCGAAAATCGATTCGACAGTTCGTTCATGGATTGGATTGTTTATAAGCCATTTAAGTAATTTTCAATCAACTTCCATCAGTCAGTCAGTTGTCTGCTGGTGCTGGCTTACTTGGTGCTTGGTGCTAGATTGCGTATACGCAGCGTAGTCATGCCAGTTTGCCACGGAATGCAGCTGCACAATGGAATTGTGAATCACATTTTCGAGCCGACGACGCCGCAAATGCAAATTCCGTCAAACTCGCAATTGAGGTTCGAATTCAAACTGAAACTCACAATTAACGCTGATTAAATTCCCTTTCTGCTGATTATTTCAATTAGAAGATGGAACAAGCCATAGGCTTCACTGTACATGTGGTATGTGGCATATGAACCCTGCGTTCAATCTAATTGGCTTTTTATGACCCAAGTGCGAATCATAAAATTCAGCCAACCCGAAAGCCAACAGGCAGGGCCTTAAGGAGAATTATTTCATATGAAATCAGATACCAGCTCCGAACATCTGTTGTAAATTAAATATTAATAATTAATTAACTATCACTGTGCGGAGGCGCGAAAAGGTAGCCAGAACAAAAACTGTTGAAAATGCACTGAAATAAATCCATCTAAAAGGAAAACAAAAACTGAACAAAATCAAAACAGAAAAAACACACACAACTACAGATTTTAAAGTTCGTAAAATCAGTGGCAACGGGGCGGATGAGCAACAATGCACAAAAAAGTTTTTGCGGTCCCATGAGTCACAAAATGTGCTTGTGTCTTGTTTGCCTGTTCGTTTTCTTTGGGCAAACAAATATGTTTGTTCAGTCCATTAAAGAGTGGCAGAGCAGGTAAAATGTATGACGAATAACAAAAATATGTCGATAAACGTTCCAGATTTTCCAAAAAGCGACCGAAAAAAGATGCAAAAGAAAATATTATTTGGGAGCTTGCAAACAGGTAAACAGTCCCATTCCATTTATTTCTAAATAGTTGAACAAATATTAAATAATTATTAAACGATGTACTTTAATTTAAAAACATGATATACGTAGGACAAAGTAAACTAATTCCCTTACTTACAGATATTCAGAGGTGGTACCTTAACCATTGACTGTCATTGGAATGTTTCAATTATTTCATGAGTGTTTAATCTGTACATATGATTAATTTTAAGCCAATTCCGGCCTGCTCTTATGACTGCCTGTGTAAGCCCTTTAAAATTTACCTGTCGGCACTTGTTTGTTTCAGGATATCGATGTTGAAAATTGACCACATTTCCCCCAAACCCCATCGCACTTCCTTGGAACATTGATTGCTTTAAGAGGAAAGTGTGTTTAAATTAAATATATTTGCCATTGAACAACTATTTGCAGGGAGAGCAGGGAAAGGACACTTGTCGGAAGGGGCGGGTCGCCATGGCGTATGCTTGATATGGTTATTATTATTATTATACCCTTGCAGAGGGTATTATAATTTCGACCAGAAGTTTGTAACGCAGTGATGGAGACATTTCCGACCCTATAAAGTATATATATTCTTGATCAGCATCACTAGCCGATTCGATCTAGACATGTCCGTCTGTCTGTCTGTCTGTCTGTCCGTCCGTCTGTCCGTCTGTCGGTTGCTATGTAAACTAGTCTCTCAGTTTTAAAGCTATCGGACTGAAACTTTGCACCAACCCTTCAATCTGTTGCAGGTAGTATATAAGTCGGAACGGCCGGAATCGGAACACTATATCATATAGCTGCCATAGGAACGATTGGGGAAAAGTACCATAAATTCGCCATTTTTAAAGATATTTTGTTTACTTCTTAGGAAACTCTTATTAATGCCTATTTTGACATATCCTGAAAGTTTCATCAAAATCGAACTACTAAATCCTATAGCTGCCATAGGAACGATGTGAGAAAATGGGTCATTGAGCATAACTCTTGTGTTTTTCAAGACAATTAATTAAATCTTGAGAAATTATAGACATTAAATCCCTTTTAGAAAATCTAAAACCAAAAGTCGGATCAGTATATCCTTTAGCTGCCATTTAAACGATCGAACAGTGGTCTGCAAGGGTGTTCTAAGCTTCGGGTACCGAAGCTAGCCTTTCTTTCTTGTTGGCCTTATTTAATTTGAGCGAAATAATTCGAGTTATATGCAACGCTTTGTTTGCCATTCGGCTGTCAAAGGGTGCTTCAATCAAATGCCGGTCGGTCGACGGTGTAAAGCCACAAAAATGCAATTACATATTAAAGTCGACAATGCAGTCGATAAATTTATTAAAATAATAGAACAATTCGGGGGCCACAAAAGTGTTAATGCGGTTGCTGAACAAATACCCATTTAATTTGCAGATTAAATAGTTTTTTTTTTCGGATTTTATGGAATTTCGGTTAGCAAAAAGGCGGATTGTGGATTTGCAGAAATACATTTATTTTACAATAGAAAAGACGGTATTAATATGGTAATTGGAAAATCATTAACTCACCGTTTATTATTAATAATTAAAAGTATATTATTATACCCTTGCAGAGGGTATTATAATTATATATATATTCTTGATCAGCATCACCAGCCGAGTCTATCTAGCCATGTCCGTCTGTCTGTCTGTCTGTCCGTCTGTCTGTCTGTCTGTCTGTCTGTCCGTCTGTCTGTCCGTCTGTCGGTTGCTATGTAAACTAGTCTCTCAGTTTTAAAGCTATCGGGCTGAAACGTTGCACCGACCCTTCAATCTGTTGCAGGTAGTATATAAGTCGGAACGCCCGGAATCGGAATACTACATCAGATAGCTGCCATAGGAACGATTGGAAAAATGTGCTATAAATTCGCCATTTTTAAAGATATTTTATTTATTTCTTAGGAAATTTTTATTAATGACTATTTTAACCTATCCTAAGAGTTTCATCAAAATCGAACCACTATATCCTATAGCTGCCATAGGAACGATGTGAGAAAATGGGTCATTGAGCATAACTCTGGTGTTTTTCAAGACAATTAATTCATTCTTGTGAATTCATAGACATTAAATCCCTTTTAGAAAATCAAAAACCAAAGATCGGATCACTATATCCTATAGCTGCCATACAATCGATCGAACAGTTTAAAGGCATCTGGTCTGCAAGGGTATTCTAAGCTTCGGGTACCGAAAACCTTCCTTTCTTGTTTTATTTGACTTTACATCACATAGTTTAATAGAGTTTTCATTTTCAAAAATGATCAAAAATAATCGAAATAATATTATTACGACTTTAACTGAATTTAAGGAAAACCAAATAATCCCAATGGAATTTATGCAATTTAATTAATTAACTTATGCAACGGAATCCATTTAATGCAGTTGGATAGTTAAAGAATTGTAAATATTTAGTAAATCGATTATTATTATTTTAAGTACAAATCAAACTCAAATTTAGTTGGAATTTGTTGCCTTAACCAAAGCAGATTAACTTTTAATTATTTCTTGGGACGGTGGTAGAGGGGNCAAGCTTCTGCCAGAGACAGGAGGAGAGAGGTAAATAAGTCTGGATGAAGAAGAGTTTTTGTTTTTTTTTTCTGTGTCAAAGCGGAGAAATTGTGCAGCGAGTTTCAAATTATTTGTATATATATTTCGGGACTCGAACGATCGGGAGCAACTTAGCTTTGGGCTCCTTTTCTCTAACTATTTGTTTTCAGTTATAGTTTTTCAGTTTTCAACTGATGGAAAGTTTGAAGGACTTATATTGAGATCTCCCCGCGACTTTTGGTGATTGATTGGAACAACCCTCGAATATCCTCCAATATCGCTAATGATCGTTCGTTAAACTTTAAGCCCGGGAAATTCGTTGTAGTTTCCCCAGTGGAAAATTCCTGTATTTGTATTTGGGCCGCTGTTGTTGTTGTGGCAAACACTTTACATAAGTTATTTCCTAATTGGCCAAAGCGTGGCCCAAACACCCGCGCACACATGGCCAGAAGTGGGCGGAATACAACCGGAAAGTGGGCGGGATTAAGGTCCATCCTTAAAGGGCCATTCTACCATGGGCGATACCTCCTAATAAAGTGCACAAATTCGCAGGCAACTCTGCCTAATTGTTATGATAAAGAGTCCTAGAAGTTAGTTTCTTCCCTCTTTCATCGTTTCTGTCACCAAACAAAGATATTAATACAATTTATATATTATATATATAATTATAACTTAAAATAATATACAGTTCTAAATAATTGTAGTCTTAATCGATATTTGAGAGGAGTTCATTATTTAACAAGTAAGAACGTTACAGTCGAGTTTCCCGACTGTTACAGACCCTGTACAAATTGGTTATAGGCAAAATAAATCAAAACCAAAAATAATATATATTCACACCGCGTCCGGTCTGGGATTTGAACCCAAGATCTTCGCGTTTTAAGTCGAGCGGCGTAACCATTCGACAAACCCAAACTTTTTGAACCGGCAGCTAATACAGTATAAATATATTGAAGGCGCACATTCATATATATGTATATGAAGGTAGTGGCAGCGCAGCTGCAGCGGAACTTCCGAGAAAAATCAACCACCGAACGCAAGCGATTTACCGTTTGTTTGAGCAAATAAGCAGATTATTTGTGGTTAGCGCCTGTAAACTTTAGGTATTTATTGTGCCCTTTCTAATTAACCAATCTGGATGAAATTTTCAGGATCGGTAAAAATCTATGCACCAATTGCATGGGTATTTTTAAAAAAATTTTAGCTTGAAAATTGTGCAGTGCAGGGCAGTGCAAAAATTGAAATACAAATTGCGGGGGCGGTGGGCGTGCCACCGACTTAAAAAAATAAACTCTAATTGACTCAGTATTAGGAGAATCCACACTGGTAATACGGTTCCTCTAGCTCTTACAGTTGCTGAGATCCGTGTGTTCATCCGGACGGACGGACGGACGGACGGACGGACGGACGGACGGACGGACGGACGGACAGACGGACAGACGGACATGGCTATATCGACTCAGCTCGTCATGCTGATCAAGAATATATATACTTTGTGGGGTCTGCCACGCCTCCTTCTGCCTGTTACATACATTTGCACAAACTTAATATACCCTTTACCCTTTGGGTACAGGGTCTAAAAACTTAGTCAAACTAAATCGTTATTTTTCACATTATTAAAAATGATTCAATTGTAAATAGAACATATATTTTAATTTGAATTTATACTATATTTCAACTTCAGGTTGTGTTATGTAGAATATTATATATAATTTATGGATTGAAAAAAGAAAGAAAAATAATTAGCACTAATTTTTAGAGGATGTTTTTTTGTTACAATTTGAAGAGTATTCGGATTCAGAACAGATAAATAATAAATTATATATTATTTTTATATTTGAATTAAACGAAATTGTTTTGTGAATGTTCTAAGCATATAATCAGCTATATTTCTAATTAAATAATTATCCCCAAGAAATACGCTTAAGCTTCAAGTGAACCCCATTTAATTTGGGCGCATTATGAAATACTCGTACTTATGAAGTTCTGAAGAGCTAGTTTGCATTTTTGTATCCGGCAAGTTAGGCACTTGCCGCCCAAAAAGTTCGAGTTCGAGGCGATGAGAACGTGTCCCCCATCGTAATCCTATATCCACCACCAACCCAACCCAGGACGTTGAGGAAAAGTCACTTTCGCTCGCACAAACAAAATCGAAAAAGTTACGGCTGCTTTTGCTGCTGCTGGGGGAAAAGGCGGCAAAAATCAAAGTTTCCGCCAGGGTTTCCTCCCGCACTGCCAGGGTTGTCGTGTGTGCTCAGTCGTGCGTGCAACGAAGGATGAAAGGACATGGGAGAAAGTCCTGCTCCTGCTCCGTCCCTGTGCTTGGTCAGCCAGGGCAACCTTTTTTTGTCTTTTTTTCGCTTTTGGCCATATTGAGTGGCCAGTGAGGTTCATAAAAACGATTTCGTTTATTAGGCTGCATTTCAATTGGTTGCATTTCGGTTAATCGAAAATGGGGAAAAAGGATTTCGATTGAAAGTATTGGCGTGAATTTCGATTTAGAGGATAGTATTGAATATAATTTCAAATATACTTATGATAGTTGTCACAGATTCTTTGTTATTTTTGTAATTTATAAGCGAGTATCTACTTTTTGGTGTTTACTGTATCCAAACTATAATTTATATATATTTTTGAACACCCCTGGAAGAGATCCCCCGAAACTTGAGGAAATCGGTCTGCAAGGGTATAGAGCAACTGCCCCCGAAGCTAGTCCATTCCATTCTCGTCAGTATGTGAATTGATTTTTTCCTTAATATTTGTCAACAAATATGGCCACATTTGTTTGCCTTCAGGCTTCATGGCTGAAACGAAAAATTGTTTAAGCTTTTTAAATGATTTTGCGCTCTTCAGCTGAATGGGAATAGGAATAGGAAACTTGGGTATCTGGGGGCATCTGAATCGCTCGATAAAATGCTTCCGAGGACAAGTTCTATTTTTAAATGCATTTCAGAGTGCAGTGGGGAAATTCCTTGGCTCCCATGGAGTGTCCTTTCTGTCAGCCAGCCCTGAGCATGTCCTGAAAAGTCCAAGGCATCACATGCAGCTTATATTTGACTTGCATTTTAATTTAGCCTCGTCTGTGCTGCTTCTTATTCTGCCTTTTACTTTGTCGCATCCACTGGCCAATGGACAATGGTCCACGGAATGTGGCATCTAGATGACCGAAAAAAAATAAAGGCGACGACAAGAGGAAAACGTGCAACGAGTTTTGGTTACAAAATGACATCACAAAACACACAGATACAGCTCATGTCTTCAAAAATGTATTCTTTCGGATCTATTGTCCAGGTGCGAGGACTAAAAATTGCAAAATTAACGTTTTGCACAAATGTCAACAGTCACAGGACAAACATATTTGCAGAGAGAGATTTCCTATTTTCCAAAAGCCATCCGAAAGGATCAAAAAGGTTGGCTTAATTCAATAATATATCTAATTATATATTCTGGGTTAAAAAAAAACTTGTATAGGTTTATTTTGTACTTAGTTATTGGTACTATAAATTAATGTATATTTTAATTACTCCATAAATTGGTGAACAAAATATTTTTGTATTTCCCCTGCTACATATTCTATATATACTATGTTTGTTTTTATTTAAAATATTGTTTTTAGTTAGAATATTTATTTAAGGAAATACACAATTAATTAGGCAGAAACTTCCAAATCATGCTTGATTTTATTCGATTGTCGCCTCGATTTGCAGCTCAAACTGTCAAAATGTAAAATCAAAAGAAAAGCGAAATACGGAATGGGGCTGTAAACAATCAACCAATTGCGACGGACACGAGAAAAACAGGGAAAACTTTGCCGAACAACTAAGATTTTTTTCCGTGGAATGAGGGTGGGTGGGGGAGGGGGGATGTTGAAGTTTCCTGCGGTATGCCGACAGTTTTGCGGTTACCTGTTGAGGGGAAGAGGGGAAGGAAGGGGGGAAGGATCGGGGGCCAGTATATTGGAAAAGTTTTTTTTGTCTGCCCACTTAAATGTTCGTTACAAATCAAATGGCAACGACGATCCGGGGCCGAAAGTCGCTCGGAAGTCGGGGAAATGGGAAAAGGGGGCAGGAAAGTGGTTTTGTGGTCCGGAGGCAGGAGCTATTGCTCTCGTGCAACTGGCCAGCGGAAATAACAAACAAACGGAGGCCAAAATGGGAAGAGGAGCCAGGAGACCTTTCCCTTTCCACGCGGAGAAAAAAAGAATTACACTTAATTTGGTGGGCCATTCGGTGTTTTTTACTCGGAAATTGCAATTTCTTTATTTTGGTTGAGTATCAAAATTTTAACCTTTTTTTCAGGCTCTATAAAATCTAAAAAAAATATATATATATTTTGTGTATGTAAAAAAAATGTGATTTTGAGGAATAAAATAAAATAAAGTGGTTTTATTGGCCATGGTTATTATCCATCAAAGTGGCCCTTTGAAAATATATACATTTCATTCTCTTTTTGATAGTGCTCGGGTTCTCTATATTGTTTTCTTATTATTATCTAATAGTTGTCACCTCTATTTCTGTATCTGCAGTGCACTGTCTGCTCTTGGCCATATCTTTAGAGCCACACAATTTTGTGGCCACATTGATGTCGCCCACGAAATGCGAAAGTTTTACTCATTTATATCGTTTGCCCCTGCCCCTGCCTCATTTTTTGGTGGCAGGAGTATACGTACTATATATTTCCATATTGCCAATAAACACTTTAAGCAGCTTTTAAAACTTTCGGAGTAATGCATTGTGTTTTGAGATTACGCATACGACATGTTGTCCACATTGGCACAGATCAGTCGGGGCGATGGAGAAAAAAGGGTCAAGGGTTTATTCTCAATCACGCTGATTGAACTTTCGATTATGTTGAAGGGGTTGAATATGAGTGCCCTAAACTTTTTGGGCTGACACAAAACTTTTCTGCAAATTTCGGTGGTTTTGGGTTTTTGGAATTAAATGTTGGACGCTTGCTTAAAATATTGAGTCATTTTTGAAAAAGAGATAAATAAGTGTTAAAAACAAATAAATTTATTTAGTTTTAATAGGTAGTTTTTATTCCTATGTTAACATTTCAATTTTGATGTCAGTTTTCCAATAAATTAAATATAAAAAGCTTAAAAACACACAAATTAATTAAGTTGTAGTATTTTTGCTTGCTGACCACATTTCAAATCAATCTATTATCATAGTTATCTTTCTTTGCATATCAGTTAATTATTTGGAATATAGTATCTGAGAATTGCACGTAAATTTACAAACAGAAGCTAAAAATACATAGGTAACCTGAATTTTTGTTTTAATACTTTAATTTTGATTCTTTTCGATTTTGCATCTTTTTGTTTTATCCCCAGTTTCCTTTCATCGATTTTCACCAGATTCAAACCCAATTTACACTTGAAATTATGTGTAGTATGAAACCCGAAACTATTTTGCCAGGATAGTGGATTGTCCTTTGTTGCGGTCCCCCCTTCTTCTGTGCATGTGTGTGTGTGTGTTTATGGAGCAAATTCTGGTTTCTGGTATGTGATTAGGCTTCAAGAACCCACACAGAGGCGGATTTTCCAGGAGCCACTAATGTTGAAAACAATTTTTTACATGATTTTAATTGGCCAGCATAGGGCGAGGGGGAATCTTATTTAATTATTTCCGAAGGCGTAACAGGCGTGTTGCCTTGGCAACCAGCAATTCCCTAGCATACGCCCCTGGATGTACACACAAATGTGTGGAGACACAGCAGGGGCTACCACCAGCTGAGTGTTTCCACCTCTGCGAGTTTCATGGCCGGGCGCTTAACTTGTCAACGCATGTACTATACATTTTCCGACGCACTAGAAAATGGTGGAAAACTGAGGGGGAGACTGTGAGAAACTAGGAGGCAGGGGGGAAAGGGTGGGGAAGAGCATTACACCCACACACTAGCACTCTGAGCAGCTGTAAAAACACAAGTCAAAAGTCGGCTAGGGGCGTTATTTTTTTTGGCAGCCCAGGCAACAATGCGTAGCCAGCTTCCGACAGCCCCCCCTCCCCATTTGAACCACACCCTCTCCCCATCCCAAAAAAAAAAATCCACACCCTTGGCAACCCCCTCTCCATGCCCCTCCATGCCCCTCATTTTCGCTAGCTCTCTGGCTCATCTGTCTTTTTGGTTTAACTTAATTCGGCACAGTGGTCAAAAGCTACAACTTTTTGAATGTTCTTGTTATTATTTTGTAAAGAAAAATACAAACTAACGATAGTTACAATTTCATTGTTATATTTGTAGTGGAATTAAGTTACTTATTTGAATCAAATGTTGTTTTTAATTAAGTTACTTCCAATTGTATGCTCTGACTATCTGTTTTTTATGACAACTTTATTGCCAATTTAACTTTACTTTATTGTACTTCTCAACAGTCAACTTTTAAATAAAATAAAAACTAATGTATAGAGAAATAATACTAAAATATTTGCCAATTTCTTTGATTATTTTTATTGGATCACTTTCAATTTATAAATAATTTACTTACAAAATATTGTTGGTGAAACGAAAAAGATATTTTTTTTACCTCATATTAATTTTTATTGACCTAATTTAATAATAATCAAAAACCCATAATTGCAAATAAAATATCTATGCACATTTTTTTTTTGTTCCATTGTGTTTTGTTCCACTGTGCCGTGTGGCAAAGTGTGTTTGTTTTCAATTTCAATTTTACAATAACCGAGGCGAGGCCAAAAGGAGGCTTCTTCCTGGTCTAGCCCAAATGGCCAGCTATACATACATATATATACCCTTGTATATATAGATATAGCTATATATATATATATATATATATAATGAATAAGGGCACAATTTCACACTTGCTTTCATTGGAAAATTACAGGAGAGGCATCGACGGTTGCCGTGTCTTTTGTTTTGGCGAAGGCTGAAAGCTTTTTAATAAGGCTCCCCAATATAACATTATATATATATATATATATGTACATATATTAAATGGCATTACTGGATATATAGATCAATTGGATTTGTGGCTTACACACTGTTTAATTTTTGCTACATCCGGGACACGTTATCATTATTATGGCCCTGCAATGACCAATATGGCCTGGGCATGGGGTCATTCGATTCCTCGAAAAATAAAACAAAAAGAAGGCCAACACAAATAACAGAAGTAAGAGCCAATGAGCCATTTGTGCTACCAATAAAAAAAAAGAAACAGAACTGAACCAACAGAAACTGGAAACAGAAAAAACCAAGAGAATACATATATGAACAATTTTAGTGGCATTTATTTGTTTCGGTTACATTTTCCACCTCAGGTATTTTGTTAAAGCCGAGGCCAGCTGAAAACACTATCGGATTTCCTCTTTGGAATAATTGTGAAATAAACGTCGGAGGACAAACATTTTTGGGTTAAATGTCTTGTCAATATATAAGTTGAAAGTCTATATATCAAAGTGAATTAAAAGAACAGAAAGGAAGAACAAAGTTCGAGTTTTTAATTACTCAAACAATATGAATAGTAGTAAGATTAAATAATTAACGTGAACTTAAATTACAAAGAGCTGCCCTCTCAAACTATGTTAGTTTAATTTAAATTTTTGACTTTAGTTTGCAGTAATCAATCACTTTTTCATGCTTTGAGTTCAACTTTGAGTTCGAGTGCAAAGCAAATGTCTGCATTTAGCACCTTTAGAGGGGAATAAGAATACGATATGAAATGATTAAATCAGTGGACTTGAACATATTTATCCAATTACCATAAACAGCTGGAAAACCCCCAAGGGTAAATTATAAATGAACGAAAGACGGGGGAAATCACGGCTAAAAAAAAATCACAACCGAGCTGCGAAAATCAAAAGGAATTCGCGACCTTTGACCAGGCAAATAATTTCCGACACAAGTAGCATGGCCTCCTCCCTCGAGTTCCCCCAATCCCCATCCCAATCCCAATACTAACGCCCGACTGCGTACTCCAGGATACACCCAGACAGGACAGAACAGAACAGTTTCCGTTTTCCGTTTCCTGTGCAAATATGCGACCTGGGGGAGGGAGGAAAACTTCAAGGAAGGGGGCAGGACGGGAAAAAAGGATTGAAAACTATTAAAAATGGCTTTTGAGGAGGAGTCGAAGCTCCGCATACCTATTAACAATTGACTCAAAGACTTAAGCCGTCGTCGGAAAAACAAATTAAGTTTTTAAAATAAAATCATATTTGTGAAATGTTCAGCAAATTTTTGCTTGGGAATAATTTAAGCAATCAAAGCATAAGATATGTTCGTGACTTAGAGATTCATACAAAAAAAGGCACTGCAAAGTAGTTTTTATTTTTGGACATTGAAAATATAATTAGTTTCCTGGATTTCCCAAGAAAATCAATTGAAGTAATTGTATTAGTTATATTTCCCATCCAAACTAATACATATTTGTGAAATGTTCAAGCTACCTTTTCCTTGAAAACCTTCATAATAATATTCGTAGGATTTTTTAATTAGAATAGAAATACGATTTATATTACTTATTAGGAGAAAAGAATTTAAAACTATAAAAAACGATTTAAAGTCAAAGTCAAAAGACGCTGCAAATTCGTTTTTATGTTTAAAATGCCTTCAAAATTAACTAATTTAAGATACAAATTTAATTTTTATTTAATATCGAAATTCGTATGGTTTTTTAATTGGAATACAATTATGATTCAAAGCCCGACTTATAAGAGAGAAAAGAGCTCGATACCAATTAAATTGAGAGACAAGTGCCCAAAGTTCAGCATTAGAAACTGAAATACCCCGTTTGCTGGGTATCAAAACATGCGGACAGTTTTCGCATTGGTGGCCTGGGCTAAGTTGACATGATTTGAGCCGGGTTCAGTTACGGTTACGACCCGGCCTAGGCGGCTTATTGGTCAGACATTTCACAGAGCAGAGCTTGTCGATGATGTCGATGGTGTTCATGTGGAATGTGGAATGTTCGGGGACTCCTCCCACCTCCTCCTACTCCTCCACCTACCATTCCGGGATTATTTTTCTTTTTCTTTCCCTGTCTGTCTGCGTGGGCCGAATATGTTTTTTTCTTCTTTTTCGCAGCTTGTGTCGAACACAGGCTTTCGCTCTATTCAATGTCAGACCGTCCTTTGGGTAAACATTAAAAAGCGAGTTACAGCCATCATCGGGGAAAAGGGGTCAAGCGGTCAAGAAGGGGTCAACGGGAGGGGCTTTCAACGTTCAGATGTTCAGGAAATTAGTTAGTCTGATCGGTATTATATTAATCTTTTATATTTGTATGCCATTGATCAAGCAATGTTCTTTATTCATATTCATTAGGTCTTTAAATTAATATTTTTGTTCCCTAGCAGAGGGTATTATAATTTTGATCAGAATCGGAGCACTACATTACATAGGATCGATGGGAGACAATGGTGTTTATTAATATAATTAATTCGTTCTTGGACAATATACTTCATATACAAGCCACTATATCCTATAGCTGCCAATTAAACTTTCTTAATATTGAATTAATTTAATTGTGTATATGAATATGAATGTAATCAGAAAATAAATATAAATAAATTCTGAATATTCTTATATGGAATCATTTAATTTAAAAACTATCAAAATAATTCGAGCATGCTTTTTAAAATGTGTATAAATTGTTAATATTGAATTGTTGCAGACATAAATAAGTTGTTATTATGATACCTTGCTTGGAATTTGACAAAAATACTCTGTTAAAGCGGTGCCTGAATAATCAAATTTATATATCTATATAGGGTTTACTCAAGATCGGATTGTTTGGGTACCGTCCAAGGGTTTTCTTCCCCCATTTCCAATACCATTTTCCTCCACCCATATTCCCCCCTATCATTTGTGTGCTTTTGTTGCCTCTTTTCTCCCGTCTCCCGTCTCTCGTTTTCCCATATTTTATGGCATCGTAAACAGCACATAACACTAAAGAGGGCGTGTCCTGGGCCAAGCACAAAAAAAAAAAACAAATATGGAGAAAAATATAGAAAAATAAAAACTTGTCTTCCAGGATGTAGGAAAAGTAGGCGACGCGTGCGAATAATAAAATAGTTTGCATATTTAAAAGGAGCAACTAAATGTTTCCATCCGATCGCTCCCCATTTTTTTTGAGCAGACCCCACCCCATTTACCATTTTCCGCTTTGTGTGTGCTAATGGTTTTCCGTTTTTCCGGTATTTGTCCACTTTTCCACACAGCCACCTGTCGCATCGCATGCAAAGCATTTTCATTTAATTTTTCATGCGCTCTCATTAAATAACGACCAACGTTGAAATGGTCAAGAGGCTGAATATCATCTGCAACAGCTGTTGCTGTTGTCAAACCAAATAGAAAACAGAAACCGGAAAATACGAGGAGGAAATATGAAGAAAAGCCCCGAACTTTCTGGTCCCTTTGGTGGCCAAGTTTATTTAGGGTGAAATTCTTTTATCTGAAATCCAAGGAGAAAACGCTTTTTTGGTTTCGATTGGGGAATTCCAGCACCAGCACCAGCTCCGGCACCAGCTCCGGCTCCTGCTCTCTAGGAGCACCCGTCTCCCATTTTTAATTAAGCCCCAACATCGACACACCAAATGGAATTTGTGGAAAATTCTTCAAGTCAAAAACTTCTCCGCCTTGGCCAAATATATATGGATATATTTTCGTTCCCAATGAATAATGGTTAGCATAGGTTGGGGGGTTCATCTTTGTGCCGAGGGACTTATTTGAATATTTTAAGCTTTTAATATTAGTATCCATTGAGGAGAATGCGGGTTCCATCTTCTATAGATAGAAAAGTACGGTTTTGCATTCAAGTCCGTCTATTTATATTCCGTAATCCGTCGTGAAAAGCCCTTTGACCCTGGCATTGGAGGGAAAATACCCACTTTTCTAAAGGTGAAAAATATATATAAATATATTCGCAGAAACAACTAAGGATATTTTATAATATTTAAATTTAGCAATTATTTGTTCAGATAAATTTCGAATTTTAATTGAAAAATATATAACAAACAAAGTAAATTGATTATTACGAGTCTTTTGAAAACAGTTGCACACTGAAAATTGCTTGTTTTTTTAGTTTGGAGGAATTACAAATTATGCTTTTGATGCTGTTACCTGTTTTGGTAGAATTGCGATTTTTTTTAACGTTGACATTAATGTGGCAACATTGCTGTTGTTGCTGCTGCTGTTGTTCCTGTTGAACTGCCCAACTATTTGCAACGGAAAACTATGGAGCGAATAAGGAAACAAAAACAAAAAGAAAGCCCACAACTGTGAGGAAAATGTAGAAAATATATATGGGGAAAATGTGCATTGGGCGTGGGAAGGCGGAAAATATGGCGGAAGGTCACCATTTCGTATGCAATTCCGGTGTGTTGATTGCAATTTCTGTGTTCGGGCGAAATGTAATTTGTTTTGATATTTCTATTTGACGGATTTCTGGCAATGGAAAACTGCTTGTTATGACACCTGTACTTGCACCTGCTTCTGCTTCTGCTCCTGCTCCTCCACCTGTTCCTGCTCCTGCACCTGCACATGCTCCTGCATCTGCTCCTGCTCCTGCACCTGCTCCTGCTCCTGCACCTGGTCCTGCACCCTCAAAGAGGAAATTCGATCCGCTACTTAAAATTAAAGGAATCCAAGATCGTTGAAGATCTGGTTAAGGTTGTGACTTTGTTGACTTGACTTAATGGTTGTTATTTATTTACAGAGTTGTAAAAGTAATATTGGATTGGCCATTGTCGTTCATTGGGATTATATTGTGCACATGCTATCCACGGCTAATGATGCCGCCATGTGGCCTCCATTTTTCTCAGACCATCCCTGAGCCACAGGTCACAGGTCACAGGTCACAGGTGTCAATGGCCTCAATCTAATTTTCCTCTAGTTGAAGAATGGATTTTCCGCTCTCTTGCGAACCCCAAAGATATACGTTCCTCTAGTTTATAAATTCAGTATAATAGTTTTTCTTTAGTGGATTTTTATGTTTTTTTGTGTACATATAATTTACAGTGTTCTTTCTTATTTTATTATTAAATCCTTTCTTAGTGGTGCACATACTCCATAAAAGAACCTTGAGGAGAAATAATCCCTATAGAGAGCATTTCCACTATTTTTTAAGTATAGACAAATTATTAGCTCTGAATCTCTGATTGGTAATTTTGGCTTTTTTATTTTATAGCGTATTTTGTCTTGACCCAGAGCAGCTCTTCGTCTCTCTCTTACATTGTGCTGCTGTCTCTCTCTCTCTCTCTCTCTCTCTCTCTCTACCGCTGGGAACATTAATTTAATCGGCATGTCATTTGATGTTCAAAGTTTTACACTTTTGCGACAGGAGGCAGTATAAGCATAAAATGCCTCTTGGCAGTGCTCACATTTCCCATTTTCCCTCTGAATTTTCCACCCCCTTATTTTTCCCCAGAGTTGGTCGTATTTGATGCTGAGGCAGCTATGGAATTAGTTTCCCGTATTTAAATCACAATGAGTTTAGTTTTTAGACTTACCAACTTGACTCTTACGAATTGCAAATCAGGGGAATTACAGAAACAATTAAAACTATAATTATAAGAAATTTATTTATTTATAAACATTGCGCCAATTAAACATTTTTACCGGATTGCTGATGATTTTGTGAAAATGAATTTCCTTTTAATTTCAATCATAATTGATGGCGTATGTGTGGAAAACCAGATATTCTGCTGGAAAACGCAAATGGAAACGGAAAATGAGATGGACTGCGGAAAAGCAGCACTCATAAACTGGTAAATGATTAATGGCCTTGTTTGAAAACAAGTCAAAGGCGGTACAAAAATGTTGACAGTATTTCAGACCAAATACCAAATAATTCAAATAGGTGAGATATATAATTAGGAAACCATGCACATATATTTACTAGAATATAATATGTTCTTGGATCCCTTTAATTAACAATCATCCATTAAATCCATAGAATGTGTATTAGCATTTTAGTATGTATTTTTAAGTTTTTTTTCCAAATGCAGGTTTGTGTTCTGTTTTATTGGAAATAAAACAACGGCTGAGAGGTGAAATCCTGCCCAGCTAGGTGGGAGCAGGGAGCAGGGAGCTGGGATACGGGTAACAGGATGTGAGCGGTAAATGTGGAGGTAAGGCAACGACAACATGCAGCGCAAATGTTCCAGGAGCACACCTGCAAGCAGATGCGGAACCGAAATGTGAGATACAGAATGTATCCAGGAGCTTATTATGGGGAAATGGAAAATGGTTGTTCAAAGAAATATTTATACTAAAGTTTTATCAGAACTCGCTTGATGGAAAAAATAACAAATATTAGCAATTTGATTTTGGTTAAATAATTATTTTAATGACCATAAATTAAATATTGCTCTCAATCAACAAAAGGAAAAAATCTTGGAATTTCCGGAACAGAAATTCGATTTTTTCCTAAAGTAAATAAAATAAATTGTCTTATGCTTCTGCTCATTAAATAATTTAATTTAATTTTTAAAGAGTATCTCAAACTTATTAGCTTGATCAATAAAATAAAATTTTCATTTTTTCGGATCCCCCTTGCCATACGTAAATTTGTTCCGTCGCGTCCCTGGTTTATGCCTCAAACACGCATTGCGTGTATGTATGAGCTGGGTCTCGTGAATTAATTCACGCATTGCAGGGAATTTTGAGTTCCTCTTTTGGGCCAAATAGAAGCCGCTTTCAAAGTTGTCAACTCGCCTTATTTCATTTTGGAGCAGCCCTTCAGGATTTTCAACTTCGTCGTTATTGTCACCGTTTTGTTATTAATTCACTGAACACTTGTTGTTGCCGCTGCCGTTGTTGCTCATATTGTTCACACTGTAATTTATATCCTGCGTCACCAGCTGCGGACCCAGCAAAATATAAAGGAAGAAAACAAAGCCGGAAAAAAGAACGTAAAGCGCCAATAAAAGGGGGAAAGCACGGGGCAATAAAAATTGAAGCAATTTTCACTGCCAGTTGACGCTGTTAAAATTTACTTACTGGTGGGACCTGGCAGCTCACTTTCTTCCCAATCTTAATTATTTACATGATTCTTGGATTCCCGATTGCAGGGGTGCTTTATAATATATTGGATTCTTAGCAATCCTAATCGGGTTACAAATAAGGATTTTATTTAAGCCATGCCATTATTTATTTCACGAACTAAAAGTTCTAAATGCTGTAAAAGTTGGGGAAGTAATTTATTATTCATTATAATTCTGGTAAACTACGAAATTATTAGTTGGCAAAAAGAACCCTTAACTTTATTATGATTTTTTGTGAATATTC
>JAJJHY010000855.1:0-61656 GCA_021224005.1 Drosophila setifemur
ACGGTCTCTCAAACTCGCTAATCAGCTGCACGCAAGAACTCTGCTCTGCATGGTTAACAGATGTGGCTTTCTTAGTCTCCTTCTGCACACACCGATTCCTTGTCGGAAATACAGTACCAGTCTTAGCTACCATTATATTGACATTGTCCAAGATTGTTGTCGCCAAAGCAGCCGATGATGCAACCGATGACACTGCAAAAGTAGTGATGGGAAAATTATCCGCACATGGAGTTAAACTAGTACTGCCGTCACTTTTAGAGGCACTCGATGAAGATTCGTGGAGGACAAAAACAGCTTCAGTTGAACTATTAGGAGCAATGGCATTTTGTGCACCAAAACAGCTTTCATCTTGTCTGCCTAGTATCGTCCTAAAACTAATAGAAGTGCTGGGAGATTCTCACACCATAGTACAAGAATCAGGCGCTGAAGCTCTTAAAGTAATAGGTTCAGTTATTAACAAGTGAGAACGTTACAGTCAAGTTTCCCGACTGTTACAGACCCTGTACAAATTTGGTTATAAGCAAAATAAATCTAAAAAAAAAAATATATATATATATACATATATATTCATGCCGAGTCCGGTCTGGGACTCGAACCCAAGATCTTCGCGTTTTAAGTCGAACGTCGAAACCATTCGAAAAACCCAAACTTTTCGAACCGGCAGCTAATACAGAATAAATATATTGAAGACGCACATTCATACATATGTATGTGAAGGTAGTGGCAGCGCAGCTGCAGCGGCACTTCCGAGAAAAATCAACCACCGAAAGCAAGCGATTTACCGTTTGTTTGAGCAAATAAACAGATTTTTTGTGTTTAGCGCCTGTAAACTTTAGGTATTTATTGTGAGCTTTCTAATTAACCAATCTTGATGAAATTTGCAGGATCGGTAGAAATCTATGCTCCAATTGCATGGGTATTTTTAAAAAAAATTTTAGCTTGAAAATTGTGCAGTGCAGGGCAGTGCAAAAATTCAAATACAAATTGCGGGGGCGGTGGGCGTTGCGCCGACTTAAAAAAAAAACTCTAATTGCGTCAGTATTTGGAGAATCTACACTGGTAATACGGTTCCTCTAGCTCTTACAGTTGCTGAGATCCGTGTGTTCATCCGGACGGACGGACGGACGGACGGACGGACGGACAGACGGACAGACGGACATGGCTATATCGATTCAGCTCGTCATGCTGATCATGAATATATATACTTTGTGGGGTCTGCCACGCCTCCTTCTGCCTGTTACATACATTTGCACAAACTTAATATACCCTTTACCCTTTGGGTACAGGGTCTAAAAATCCCGAAATTCAAGCCATTGTTCCCGTTTTATTGGCTGCATTAGAAGACCCCTCTAACAATACATCAACTTGTTTGCAAAGCCTTTTAAAAACAAAGTTCGTTCATTTTATTGATGCTCCCTCGTTGGCCCTTATTATGCCAGTAGTCCAAAGAGCTTTTATGGACCGATCCACAGAAACCAGAAAAATGGCTGCACAAATTATAGGTAATATGTATTCACTCACTGATCAAAAGGACTTGGCTCCATACTTGACGAGTATCATACCTGGCCTTAAATCATCTATGTTAGACCCGGTTCCTGAAGTGAGAGCGGTTTCTGCCCGTGCACTTGGTGCAATGGTTAAGGGTATGAGAGAAAGTTCGTTTGAAAACTTATTACCTTGGTTAATGGAAACTTTAACATCCGAGACAAGCAGTGTGGATCGCAGTGGTGCAGCGCAAGGCCTATATGAAGTTGTTGGAGGACTTGGGGTTGAGAAAATGCACAAACTTATACCGGAAATTATTTCAACGGCAGAAAGGGTTGATATTGCTCCTCACGTGAAAGATGGATATATTATGATGCTTATATATATGCCAGGGGCATTTCAGGAAGAATTTACACCATATATCGGACAAATTATCAATCCAATTTTAAAAGCATTAGCAGATGAAAGCGAGTATGTTCGCGATACAGCGCTTAAGGCAGGACAGAGAATAGTTCATTTATATGCAGAAACGGCTGTGGCTCTTCTTCTTCCCGAGCTTGGGAATCCCGAAAGGGATTATTTGATGATAACTGGCGTATAGGATATAGTTCTGTTCAATTATTAGGGGATTTATTGTACCGTATATCTGGAGTATCTGGACAGATGACAACAGAAACAGCTAGCGAAGATGATAACTTTGGTACCGGACATTAACACACAGCTATTATACGCTTTTTGGGCGACGATCGTAGAAATATGGTATTATCTGGACTTTATATGGGACGAAGTGACGTTTCGTTAATGGTGCGCCAAGCAGCATTGCATGTCTGGAAAGTTGTGGTGAGAAATACCCGACGAACCCTGCGTGAAATTCTTCCAACCTTGTTTGGTTTACTTTTGGGATGTTTAGCAAGCACAAGTTACGATAAAAGTGGCTGCTCGGACATTGGGGGATTTAGTTAGAAAACTAGGCGAAAGAGTTTTACCTGAAATCATTCCCATTCTTGAAGACGGATTAAACTCTGATCCTTCTGATCAGCGACAGGGAGTCTGCATTGGGTTATCTGAAATAATGGCATCTACATCAAAAGAAATGGTGCTTACATTTGTCCATAGTTTAGTTCCTACAGTACGCAAAGCTTTGTGCGATCCTTTACCAGAAGTTCGAGAAGCAGCCGCTAAAACATTTAGGCTCAAGGGCTTTAGATGATATTTTGCCATTTATGCTGGAAGGGCTTTCGGACCCGGATCCCTTGGTTGCGGAAAATACTTTAGATGGCCTCAGACAAGTAATGTCAATAAAATCAAGAGTTGTATTGCCGTATCTTGTGCCCCAATTAACATCCCCTCCAGTTAATACAAAAGCACTATCTATACTTGTATCTGTAGCTGGTGACGCATTAAATAGTATTTTTGCCAAAAATACTATCAGCCTTATTAGAAGCTCTTTCGGAATCGTATGGATCACCGCATGAACAACAGGAACTTGACTATTGCCAAACTGTCATACTATCAGTAACGGACGAAACAGGCATTCGTACCATAATTGATACGTTGCTGAACTCGGCAAATTCAAGTGACCTTCGCACTCGCAAGTCGTCTGCCAGTTTGCTATCTGCATTCTGTATATATTCTCCAGGGGATTACTCGCAATATATTCCACAACTTCTGCGATGCTTTCTTAAATTAATGGTTGATGAAGACAAAGACATATTACTGAAATCGTGGGAAGCGCTTAATGCTGTAGTTAAAGGTCTGAATGCGACTTAACAAATTTCTCACGTATCCGATGTTCGACAAGCAGTTAGGTTTGCTGCAAGCGATCTGAAGGGCCCTGAACTTCCAGGATTTTGTCTGTCGAAGGGGATAACTCCCCTATTGTCAATATTCCGAGAAGCTATTTTGAATGGGCTACCAGAAGAAAAGGAAAACGCAGCTCAAGGACTGGGTGAAGTTATTTTCCTGACTAGTGCACAATCCCTACAACCTTCCGTGGTTCATATCACTGGGCCATTGATTCGAATTTTGGGAGACCGATTTAATACAGCGGTAAAAGCCGCTGTTTTGGAAACTAGCAATTTTACTTCACAAAGTTTGTGTTATTTTGAAACAGTTCTTACCACAGCTTCAGACCACCTTTCTTAAAGCTTTGAATGATCAAAATATAACTGTTCGAATGAAAGCTGGAAAAGCTCCATCTGAGTTAGTTGCCATACACTCTAGAGCAGATGCGCTATTTAATGAAATTCATAACGGAATCAAAAATGCAGATGATCCCCCTGTAAGGGAAACCATGTTGCATGCCCTCTGAAGTATTGTGAGTCTCTCCGGAAACAAAATGTCTGAACCAATTAAAAATCAAATTTTTGCTACCTTGTTAAGTATGATTGGGTATTCCGAAGATGTTACACGAAATGCCGTTGGTGGATGCTTAGGGGCCATGCTAAAATATTTACCACCTGCACAGGTTGACGATTTCTTAAATAATTCAATACTGGCGGATAATACGGATGATTTATTAATAAAGCATGGACACACAGTTGTCATATTTGTTGCCTTAAAAGAATGCCCGAACGAAGTCTTAAAGTCGAACCTTTGTGAAAAAATTTACAGCAAATATATTAGTCAATATTTTGTCAGACAAGGTACCAATCGCTAGTAATGCCATCACACCTTTTGGAGCACTGTATTTTTTATAATGATGAAATGTTAATATAATAGTTGCGATAGCTAGGGCATGGAATCATAACATTAATGATGTTAAACAATTAGTTGCAAAAAGTTGCACACATCTTTCCAAAAATTTGACCGCAGAACAAATAAATCGAGAAGTTTTGAAATATTTGGTACCCATGTTAGTTAATGGAACGAAGGAAAAAAATGGTTATGTAAAGTCGAATTCAGAACTAGCATTAATATCCATCTTAAGATTAAGAACAGATGATTCAACCTTTTCAAATATTTCGAGCATCTTAGAAGCTGGAGCTAGGGACTCATTAAATGATGTTGTGAAAAAAGTTTTAAAACGGGCAGCAGCACAGACTATAGCTAAGGATGAAGAATTAGATGATACATTGCTAACATAATTGCAGCTTGAATTATGATTACGAATTATAATTAACTTTATACAAAATTTTGCATCTTATTTTATATGTATTGTAAATAAAAATAGGGTCAATCTTCATGTCCTCATCTGATATAACATAAACTCGACTAGCAACTCCTTCGCCTAATTTTAGGAAATTCAATTTATAGTTTTAAATCCTTTAGATTTCTAGCCTGATGCTGCATTGCTTTGTTCGACCTAGCATCTGGTAAACGCTCAATAAAATACTCGATCAGGCTTTCTCCAAATTAATTGGATTTGCAATCTCCATTAGCGCATACAGAAATTCTTGCATGGATTCACCCTTCTTTTGCTGAAAATAATTTAAATCCAAACTCTTCCAACAAGGCCAACTTCAAACTTTTCTAGTCCTTTGATGTTCCTCTGGCTATGCACAAACATCTTCAGTGCTCCACTAAGCAACTGTTTTGAATACACAAATAGCTGTAACGGGTTCCACTCAACTGTAGCTGCACAATCTTTCAGTTCTCTTATCCTCTTATCCCTCTCTGGTTAATTTTTGGAAGGTTCGATCCAGAATACTGCGAAACCCTGTCCTCCACATCCTTTAAAGTGAACCACGATCTGCCCTGTCTTTCAAGACCTAACCTTTGATGCCAGCCTATCCCATAATGCTTATTAACGGGTTCCTGCCTGTGTACTATTTATTTCGCGAACTCTATATATACCCGCAGTCATTTCATTTCGATATCTTGTGACTGGCAATCGATTGATATATGGTCCTTGGGCTTGTCGTCTTATTTGTCTCAAACAGAAAGACCACATTACCAAATATATTATGCTTGGCAAAAATGAGAAATCCATTTTTACCAGCACTAATCGAACGATTGCCATCAAGAGCCTCAAAGAGCAATCTTCGCTAGGAAGAGTGCAAGTTTCGACGAAGCATAGAAAATTTGCTGATTATTTCGTTAATAATATCTTCGCGATGATATTAACAATTGTATAGCGAAGTCAACGACTTTCCTCTCTAAGACTTTGAAGTTCATTTTGGACATTTGTAGCTCCAAATCTTGATGGAGGAACAAAAGCGCCTATAAGGAAAAATCCAGATGCGCTCGTTGCTCTGCTACATCCTACAAAAGCGAAGCTCACCTGATGCACTGCACTGCACTGCGACTTTGCTTTACGTTGCTCCTTGGATCTTAAGCATGGTAATAGCCTCAGTCGGGCCAACTGGAAATTGTTTTCTAACAAAATGAAAATCTCGAGCGACTTTAAATATTGGATTTATTCGTGACGAGGACTTGTTTGAACCCTCGACTAGCAATGACCCCAACTGTAGGTTCGGTAATGTTTTGTCCAAAGTCTTGTCACTAATTCTGATCAATTTAAATTGCAATGGTTAGTTTGCATCAATTGACCAGTTGCTCCATTTACTAAACCGGTTGTGTCAATATTGACCATATATTTTGCGGTAGTTTTTTTGTTTTGAGATGGAGACTATATGACAACCCCTGAGTTTTGGAGGCTGTCATGTTTGAAGTTTTTACAGTATCAACACCAGTTAATACAAGCTCCTCTGTGACTATTTGGGCAAGTTTTAGGTTGTTACATTTGTTGACTTCATCATTAAAACAAAACCAATATCGGGAACCTTGTAGAGAGGAATATGATTTAGGATATCAGGCGCTGTCATATTGGATTCTGACATATTGTTTAGGGCAAAGGCAAAGGCATGGCCCCGCGCTGCCGCATGATCTCTGAGAGCTTAAAAAAGCTAAAATTATCCTACAAGTTGGTTCCTGCTAGAGCGCTATATAGGTTATTTGTCCCATCCGAAAATATCCAACTATCTTCAACTGGTGATTTGGTAAAAATTTGTCGAAACCGTTGGTCCGAAAAAGAAACCATTTTTGAACCGACCATGGAAATAAATAGTAGAAATCAGTATGCTTTTTTTAGCCTCCTCCGGCCCCTCCTCGAATGTATTCATAGCATTTTTTTTTTGAAGCCACATTGTCACATTGGAGGCGTGAGACACATGTAGGTACGCTAATAACGAAAAATAAAATTTTGCATTAGGATAACGTCTTCTAGCCATGACAATGATAAGCTAAATAAATGAACTAATTCTACTACTATTAAAGGAAAATAAAAACAAGAAATTAAGGCTAGCTTCGGTACCCGAAGCTTAGAATACCCTTGCAGGCTAGTTGCTTTCAACCCGTTCAATCGTTTGTATAGCAGCTATAGGATATAGTTATCCGATTTTTGGGTTTTTAAATTTCTAAAAAGGCTTTACTGTCTATGAAAACTGTTTTTCTCAAGAATGAATTAATTGTCTTGAAAAACACCAGAGTTATGCTCAATGACCCATTTTCTCCCATCGTTCCTATGACAGCTATAGGATATAGTAGTCCGATTTTGATGAAACTTTCAGGATATGTTAATATTGCTATTAAATAGAGTTTTCCAAGAAATAAATAAAATATCTATAAAAATGGCACTTTATTTATGGCACTTTTTCCCAATCGTTCCTATGGCAGCTATGTGATGTAGTGTTCCGATTCCGGCCGTTCCGACTTATATAATACCTGCAACAGATTGAAGGTTCGGTGCAAAGTTTCAGCCCGATAGCTTTAAAGCTGAGGGACTAGTTTACATAGCAACCGACAGACGGACAGACAGACAGACAGACAGACGGACATGGCTAGATCGACTCGGCTGGTGATGCTGATCAAGAATATATATACTTTATAGGGTCGGAAATGTCTCCTTCAATGCGTTACAAACTTCTGGTCAAAATTATAATACCCTCTGCAAGGGTATAAAAAAGACAAGAAAAGTTTTGGCTAAGCAATTTTGGTCCATCATGAAATGTTTAGACAATTACAGAAGTCGAAAGAATTCAATGACCCCTATGTTACTCAGACTTTTTACGTCGCTTGTTAGGCCAATTCTTGGGTACGGAGAATGTGCCTGGAGCCCTTAGTATAGAGTTCACCAAGACCGCATTAAATCCGTGCAAAAGAGATTATTGATTATCGCGCTTGGAGGCCTTAGCTGGAAACCTTCAACTTTCATTTTACTCTAGTAGACTCATTTTACTAAACCTACCCTCATTAACTAATCGTAGAACCATGCTTGGTGTACTTTTCATCATTAACTAATACACAACGAGGTTGATAGTTCTGCCTTATTAGAACGCATCAACTTTAATGTGCGCCCTAGACGTGATAGAAATTATACCCCCCCTTAACTTTAAACCATAGTAGTCCGAACTATGTCCTGCATGAGCCTGTTAGAGTACTTTGCTCAGACTTCACTAAATTGTACCAATTAATTTCTTCTTCAACTAACTACCTTACTCACATTAAGTCTTTAATTCTCACCTATCTAGCGCATTAGTTTTATGTATTAGTTTCTATTATCTATGTCTATTAGTTATTCCTATTTTCCCTGCATGCTCGGTCATATCTTTGCGAACGAGTTGTACGTTATGCGGGTGCGCCTTTCGGTCGGTTGTGCGAAAGGTGGGTTTGCATCACGTGCAACGGGATTTTGGATGGATTACCGTCAGTGCATTGTATATCAAAAATATATTTCAAGGATGAGTTTTACCAAATCGTACTAATTAACTTCCGATTTTTCTTCAATTAACGACCTTACCTACTTACTGTCCCTAATTCTTACCTATCTATTTATGTATGTAGCTTTCCTCGAAAATCTTTCTCCTTGTAGACTTCGATTTCCACATTGTTGACAGTCACCTCGAAGTGGGATGATAGTGATTTTCAGGTTATGTTAGAGAAGCAGTTTTTGAAAAGAACACGCTTTCCGGGTCTGAGACAAAACACAGATCCAGTATGCGACCTAAGGCGTTTTAATTTGCTAAACACGACAGGCCAACAATAAGATCATGATGCGCTATCGGTAATAAAGTCATCGGTTAAGACTTTGTCATCATCGGACAAATTGACTTAATAAACTAAATTAACTGATCCCTGTCGGCAAGAAAGTTAGAAACTGACTGGATAGCAGATAAATGCTTCTAGTAAAGGGTTATCTCGAAAGGCGGAATATAAGAACTGGATTTACCTGAATTGCTTTTACGCAAATGAATTCGACATCACCGTTTTCTTGAAAGTTTATCTCTTCCGCCGGGAGTTTGGAGTCAAAAAATACTCCGCCACCCCGCCGGGAAGGACGATCAAGTCTAAAGATTGTGTACTTCATTGGGATACTTAACTTGAACGATGCAATTTCACTGGTGGAGGAAAAGTTAAATTTTTCTACCTTAACCTTGACTAAGGATTTGCTTTGGATAAAAGCAGAGAGACCCTGACGGTCAAGCCGAGAGAAAAATATTAGTTTTTTAGGTCGAATCGCCTTGAGGAGTTTTGGTTCCGCAGGTTGCGCACTATCGGAACCAAGAAGTAGTCGGGACCGTGGTTGCCTCGACGGATTTGAGGGGCTGCGGATTTAAGGGGAAATTGCCTGAATCTAGGGATATCTGTTGCTGCCACCCCACCAGACTGGCACATTCGGAATCCGAATCTTTGACAACAGGTGATGCTGATACTAATGCAGTAGCTCGCGGCATCAACTGTTGTGCTATCTGTGTAGATCGTTGTTCAGCCGCCCGAGTTTTTATGTTACTAACCAGCGATTCAACAGAGGCAGATTTTTTGCGTTTCGGAGACTCATTTAAAAGCTGAGGTCTAGTAAATTGAGTGTCAAGCGCAGTCATTTGGTCATTGGTTTTTTTTTTAAAACTAATAACCAAATTTTTAAACCAACCAATGATTTGTATTTTTCTGAAAGTGATTAACCATAAACCGATTATAAAATCACAGAGAAATTAACTTATATCAATCTCAAGCTATTCTGTTCTGTTCTCCAAATCAACTTCTTCACAACAATATATTGATTGGTCACATTGGTTGAATACCTTTGCTCTCTAGTCGCTAACAACGCTCCTTTAGAAACTCGGCAAACTGCTTGCATGTTGGTATTTGATCCAATACAAATGACTCGTCCAACGGTGTCCGAATTCCATTATCCATCTTTTGCAGTAAGCTAAGAATAATTACACAGCAAGCAATTTGGTCCTAGATGCCTAAGGACTAAGCACGCAGGCTCGCATTAAAGGTGTCCGAAAGCCCTCGCAGTTCTACAGCTGATGCTTTCTCTACCTTCTGAAGGCCCAATGTTTCGCTTATGTGCGCCTAAAATACAATACGCTTATTGTTAAATCGCTTACCTAACAAATCCAAGACCACAACAAAGTTATCGCCCGAAATCTCGAGCGCGCAAATCGCATCCAAAGCAGATCCTTTTTAGGCAGGACTTTAATTATTGCAACTTCTCAATAGGAGAGAAATCCGGTTTATTGTCGATGATAGTCGAAAATTGAAAAGAAATCAGCACTCTTCACATACCCGCCGCTAAACTCTGGCCATTTTAGTTCAGGCACATAGTTTGTTCTCTGGACTTGAACTGCAGAGACATTCATGGACATTGTAGACCGGCCGCATTGTTGAGCATCGCACCTCAACCTCTCTGCGCTTCCTTATTTCATTCTGGATGACTGAATTCAGAGACAAGATGAGCTCCTCAAATTTCAAATTCATTTAAATCGAGCTCCCCTAGGCTGCCGTGAATTTGGATAAAAGACGCCTGTGTTTTATCAAGTAGCTCCAATCGCAATGTTAGCTCTTCTTTGGTGGCGGACTTCAATACTTCTCTATTTAGAGCCAATTCAACTTATTGAGCAAGCTCGAATATGTCCTTGGATTTTCTTTTATAAAACTCAATTTTATCCATACAGGCATTTATGGTAGAGGGTTAATGCACAGACGCCAAATTGCCCGCGAACAATGCAGCGCAACAACAACAACAACAGTGGGTGAACCGATGAGTTCAGCAAGCGGGAAGTTCAGCACAAAGAAGTCGCGAAAGAACACCGGCAACTTTGCAATGCACTTGCATACTTTTATGAACTGTATGTATTTATGTATATACAATTGTATATCAGCAAGAGTTTTTCATTTTTAGGCAAATTAATATTGACAGTGATTTGATTTTGTTTTTCACAATTCAATATCACCTCGGGGTCACCAAAAGGTTGAGTCAATGAGATTTCTCATTGGCTATAAACTCCGCAAATAATCACAAATAAATTATATTAATTTAAATTTCATTTATTTGGCCATGCAAGGCAATGTTTTTGGTTTACAAAGTTGGGGTTGTGAGGTATTATCGATCGAACGAAGAGCAAGCGGTCACGAATTGGCCGTGCAGTCGTATCGAATAATAATTATTCAGAAGATCAAAACTTGGCCAGCGGACCCGAATTGGCCGTGCGATCGTAACAAAAGACGAATACCGAATACAATTGAAAATGATAAAGCATAGGCAAAGGGCCACCGCAATGAGATGAAAGTAATAAACGAATAGAAAGAAGAGAAATAGATTTAAGAGAGTTTTAAGTAGGATTTACATTTTATTCTGAGTCTGGCTGCATAACCAAACAGTATGGTTATCCCTTTAAGTTCTCTCAGCATTTTATTATGTAGGAATGTAATTCGGGGAATATTGGTGTAGTTAGTTATTAGAGCCTGTACCCAAAAAGTTAAAGGGTATATTAAGCTTGGGCAAATATATGTAACAGGCAGAAGAAGGCGTGGCAGACCCCAGAAAGTATATATATTCTTGGTCAGCATGATAAGCTGTGTCGATATAGCCATGTGCGTCTGTCCGTCCGGATGAACGAACGGATCTCAGCAACTGTAAGAGCTAAAGTAACCATATTACCAGTGTAGATTCTCCTAATAATTACGCAGATGAAGTTTATATTTGTTTTTGGTGCTACGCCACCCGCCCCTGCAAATTGTATTTTAATGTTTACACTGCACTGCACTGGACAATTTTCAAGCTACAATTTTTGTAAAATTTCCATGGAATTGCAGCATGGATTTCTACGGATCATCAAGATTGGTTGATTAGAAAGCGCATAATGAATACCCAAAGTTTACAGGCGCGATCCACAATTAATCTGCTTATTTGCTCAAACAAACGGTAAATCGCTTGCTTTCGGTGGTTGATGTTCTCGGAAGTGCAGCTGCAGCTGCCACTACCTTCATATACATATGTATGAGTGTGTGCTTTCAATATGTGTGTACTGTATTAGCTGCTGATTAAAAAAGTATTGTTTGGTCGAATGGTTACGACGTTCGATTGAAAGCGCGAAGATCTTGGGTTCGAATCCCAGACCGGACTCGGTGTAAACATATTTATATATATTTTTTTGGATTTGATTTATTTTGCTAATAACCAAATTTGTACAGGGTCTGTAACATTCGGGAAACACGACTGTAACGTTCTTACTTGTTTTAGTTGTAAAGTCTTTCCACATCTGCAACTCCTTTCTTTGTAGTATTAAGTTGTAATTCTATTTCTTCGCTTTTTAGCCATCGCTTAAGAGTTAAACTGGCGAATGCGCCATCTCTATTTGCACTCTATAAACACTCTCGGTTTTCCCAACTGATTAAATATGCGCATAAGAGCATTTTTGCACTCCAGCCAATCTTTTGTATTTTTTTTTGGTTGATGGTGGCGAATTTATATTTATATATATATATTTATATATATTTATGTAGCTCAAATAGTGATTGCCCACCGAAGAATAAATATCTATCACAAACTTATCGCGGCAGTGGTCTGGCTTGGGCGTAATTTTCATTGGCATGTTTGCGCTAAGGCGCTCTGTTTTTGACAAGTTGCAAATTTGGCATTCATTAATTAAATGTTGAATGAGGAGTTGGCTATTGGGGAAGTAATATGTTTCGCTGAAAAGTTTTGTAGTTTTCTGAATTCCTGGATGTATAAATTTTTCGTGAGCAGTTAGGATTAACTCTTAAAATTTTCATGGGTGGGTACGTTTTTTAACAATATAACGTTTCGGACAATCTTTGTGTATTTTGGATTCTGGATTTGGATCTGTATCGCTAGCTATAGAGCGCTATTTTTTGAGCAAAAATGGTTATACGTCTTGTTTCCTTCTGGTTGAAAGCCTCGGCTTATTGTTCCACACTCTCTAATCGTTGCCAACGCTTCTCGGTGAACTGCTTGCATGTTGGTGTTTGATCCAATACAAATTACTCATTCAACGCTGTCCGACTTCGATTATCCATCGTTTGCGGTAAGCTGAGAATAATTACACAGCAAGCGATTTGGTCCTAGCTGCCTAAGGACTGTAGGAAAGCAGCTGATGCTTTCTCTACCTTCTGAAGGCCCAATGTTTCGCTTATGTGCGCCTAAAAGACAATACGCTTATTGTTAAATCGCTTACCTAACGAATCCAAGACCACAGCATAGTTATCGCCCGAAATCTCGAGCGCACGAATCGCATCCAAAGCAGATCCTTTTTAGGCAGGACTTTAATTATTGCAACTTCTCAATAGGAGAGAAATCCGGTTTATTGTCGATGATAGTCGAAAATTGAAAAGAAATCAGCACTCTTCACATACCTGCCGCTAAACTCTGGCCATTTTAGTTCAGGCACATAGTTTGTTCTCTGGACTTGAACTGCAGAGACATTCATGGACATTGTAGACCGGCCGCATTGTTGAGCATCGCACCTCAACCTCTCTGCGCTTCCTTATTTCATTCTGGATGACTGAATTCAGAGACAAGATAAGCTCCTCAAATTTCAATTTCATTGAAATCGAGCTCCCCAAGGCTGCCGTGAATTTGGATAAAAGACGCCTGTGTTTTATCAAGTAGCTCCAATCGCAATGTTAGCTCTTCTTTGGTGGCGGACTTCAATACTTCTCTATTTAGAGCCAATCCAACTTATTGAGCACGCTCGAATATGTCCTTGGACTTTCTTTTATAAAACTCAATTTTATCCATACCAGCATTTATGGTAGAGTTGGTAACCATTTTAATTTTTTTAGACCGTGTACCCAAAGGGTAAAGGGTATATTAAGTTTGTGCAAATGTATGTAACAGGCCACAAAGTATATATACTCTTGATCAGCATGACGAGCTAAGTCGATATAGCCATGTCCGTCTGTCCGTCCGTCCGGATGAACACACGGATCTCAGCAACTGTAAGAGCTAAAGTAACCATATTACCAGTGTAGATTCTCCTAATTATTATGCAGATGAAGTTTATATTTGTTTTTGGTGCTACGCCACCCGCCCCTGCAAATTGTATTTTAATGTTTACACTGCACTGCACTGGACAATTTTCAAGCTTCAATTTTTGTAAAATTTCCATGGAATTGGAGCATGGATTTCTACGGATCATCAAGATTGGTTAATTAGAAAGCGCACAATAAATATGCAAAGTTTACAGGCGCTAACAACAAGCAATCTGTTTATTCGCTCAAATTGATTTAATTTCTCTCAAAAGTGCCGCTGAGACCGCACTACATTCATATACATATGTATGAATGTGCGCCTTCAATATATTTATACTGTATTAGCTAATCGCTTTGAAAAGTATATTTTTTTTTTTTCCTAGCAATGGCTAGGACTTTTTGCTGATATCACTGAAGTCTCAGGTTCGAGCCCCAGACCAACTCGGTTTTTTTTTTCATTTTGATTTATTTAGCTTATAACCAAATTGGTACAGGATATTTAACAGTCGGGAAACTCGACTATATCGTTCTTANGATTCTCCTAATTATTACGCAGATGAAATTTATGTTTGTTTTTGGTGCTACGCCACCCGCCCCTGCAAATTGTATTTTAATGTTTACACTGCACTGCACTGCACAATTTTCAAGCTTCAATTTTTGTAAAATTTCCATCGAATTGGAGCATGGATTTCTACGGATCATCAAGATTGGTTAATTAGAAAGCGCACAATAAATACGCAAAGTTTACAGGCGCTAACAACAAGCAATCTGTTTATTTGCTCAAATTGATTTAATTTCTCTCAAAAGTGCCGCTGAGAACGCACTACATTCATATACATATGTATGAATGTGCGCCTTCAATATATTTATACTGTATTAGCTAGTCGCTTTGAAAAGTATATGGTGGTGCAATGGCTAGGACTTTTTGCTGATATCACTGAAGTCTCAGGTTCGAGCCCCAGACCAACTCGGTTTTTTTTTTCATTTTGATTTATTTAGCTTATAACCAAATTGGTACAGGATATTTAACAGTCGGGAAACTCGACTATATCGTTCTTACTTGTTATTGTATTGAAATAGTTGGTTATACTGTCAATACAATTATACTCGTGTTCTGAGCAAACTTTAATCGGTTTGTTGGAAAATATGAGGTATCCGTGGTCAGTGTCACTATTGTTGATCTAGATTTGTTGTGCTTGACACAATTTCGTACAGGCAAGGAAGAGCATCAAGATGAGCCAGGGGCCTGTTGGATGGGAATTTGATTAATCTTTTTTTGCTTTTTGAATTGGGACTTGTAATAGTGTTTTTCTCTGTTTCTGTTAGTAATTTCGTTATGATCGTCGTCAATCTGTTCGACATTCTTTGCAAATTTAAAAGGGTTTTCCAATTTGCCTTTTTGTTGCGGTCCCTTTCTATATCCGTTGTCGACGTCAAATGCTATTCGGTTTTTGTTTATTTCGTTAATTCGTATTTCTTTGTTTCCAATGTTGGCAGTCCGGCGTAAAGGAATACATGAGCAGGAAGGAATCTGTCCAGTAGGGTCATGTTTAGTTTTGTGGTTGTAGATATAAAGTATTGTTTCTATCGTGCTTAGTTTGGCTTTGTCGTCGTCGGAATTCTATATGATACGGTATGTATACTCTTGATCAGCATGACGAGCTGAGTAGATATAGCCATATCCGTCCGTCCGTCAGTCTGTCCGTCTGGACAAACTTTTTTAAGTTTGCACTGCACAATTTTCAAGCTAATAAATACACATGCAATTGGAGCATAGATTTCTACTGATCCTGAAAATTTGATCAATATTGGTTGATTAGAAAGCGCATAATAAATACCCAAAGTTTACAGGCGCGATTCACAAGTAATCTGCTCATTTGCTCAAACAAACGGTAAATCGCTTGCTTTCGGTGGTTGATGTTGTCGGAAGTGCAGCTGCAGCTGCCACTACCTTCATATACATATGTATGAGTGTGTGCTTTCAATATGTGTGTACTGTATTATCTGCTGATTTTAAAAGTATTGTTTGGTCGAATGGTTACGACGTTCGATTGAAAGCGCGAAGATCTTGGGTTCGAATCCCAGACCGGACTCGGTGTAAACATATTTATATATTTTTTTTTGGATTTGATTTATTTTGCTAATAACCAAATTTGTACAGGGTCTGTAACATTCGGGAAACACGACTGTAACGTTCTTACTTGTTTTAGTTGTAAAGTCTTTCCACATCTGCAACTCCTTTCTTTGTAGTATTAAGTTGTAATTCTATTTCTTCGCTTTTTAGCCATCGCTTAAGAGTTAAACTGGCGAATGCGCCATCTCTATTTGCCTTAAACACTCTCGGTTTTCCCAACTGATTAAATATGCGCATAAGAGCATTTTTGCACTCCAGCCAATCTTTTGTATTTTTTTTTGGTTGATGGTGGCGAATTTATATTTATATATATATATTTATATATATTTATGTAGCTCAAATAGTGATTGCCCACCGAAGAATAAATATCTATCACAAACTTATCGCGGCAGTGGTCTGGCTTGGGCGTAATTTTCATTGGCATGTTTGCGCTAAGGCGCTCTGTTTTTGACAAGTTGCAAATTTGGCATACATCAATTAAATGTTGAATGAGGAGTTGGCTATTGGGGAAGTAATATGTTTCGCTGAAAAGTTTTGTAGTTTTCTGAATTCCTGGATGTATAAATTTTTCGTGAGCAGTTAGGATTAACTCTTTAAATTTTACATGGGTGGGTACGTTTTTTAACAATATAACGTTTCGGACAATCTTTGTGTATTTTGGATTCTGGATTTGGATCTGTATCGCTATCTATGTATAGAGCGCTATTTTTTGAGCAAAAATGGTTATACGTCTTGTTTCCTTCTAGTTGAAAGCCTCGGCTTATTGTTCCACACTCTCTAATCGTTGCCAACGCTTCTCGGTGAACTGCTTGCATGTTGGTGTTTGATCCAATACAAATTACTCATTCAACGCTGTCCGACTTCGATTATCCATCGTTTGCGGTAAGCTGAGAATAATTACACAGCAAGCGATTTGGTCCTAGCTGCCTAAGGACTGTAGGAAAGCAGCTGATGCTTTCTCTACATTCTGAAGGCCCAATGTTTCGCTTATGTGCGCCTAAAAGACAATACGCTTATTGTTAAATCGCTTACCTAACGAATCCAAGACCACAGCATAGTTATCGCCCGAAATCTCGAGCGCACGAATCGCATCCAAAGCAGATCCTTTTTAGGCAGGACTTTAATTATTGCAACTTCTCAATAGGAGAGAAATCCGGTTTATTGTCGATGATAGTCGAAAATTGAAAAGAAATCAGCACTCTTCACATACCCGCCGCTAAACTCTGGCCATTTTAGTTCAGGCACATAGTTTGTTCTCTGGACTTGAACTGCAGAGACATTCATGGACATTGTAGACCGGCCGCATTGTTGAGCATCGCACCTCAACCTCTCTGCGCTTCCTTATTTCATTCTGGATGACTGAATTCAGAGACAAGATAAGCTCCTCAAATTTCAATTTCATTGAAATCGAGCTCCCCAAGGCTGCCGTGAATTTGGATAAAAGACGCCTGTGTTTTATCAAGTAGCTCCAATCGCAATGTTAGCTCTTCTTTGGTGGCGGACTTCAATACTTCTCTATTTAGAGCCAATTCAACTTATTGAGCAAGCTCGAATATGTCCTTGGACTTTCTTTTATAAAACTCAATTTTATCCATACCAGCATTTATGGTAGAGTTGGTAGCCATTTTAATTTTTTTAGACCGTGTACCCAAAGGGTAAAGGGTATATTAAGTTTGTGCAAATGTATGTAACAGGCCACAAAGTATATATACTCTTGATCAGCATGACGAGCTAAGTCGATATAGCCATGTCCGTCCGTCCGTCCGTCCGGATGAACACACGGATCTCAGCAACTGTAAGAGCTAAAGTAACCATATTACCAGTGTAGATTCTCCTAATTATTACGCAGATGAAATTTATGTTTGTTTTTGGTGCTACGCCACCCGCCCCTGCAAATTGTATTTTAATGTTTGCACTGCACTGCACAATTTTCAAGCTACAATTTTTGTAAAATTTCCATGGAATTGGAGCATGGATTTCTACGGATCATCAAGATTGGTTAATTAGAAAGCGCACAATAAATACGCAAAGTTTACAGGCGCTAACAACAAGCAATCTGTTTATTTGCTCAAATTGATTAATAATTAATTTTTATCGAAAGTGCCGCTGAGAACGCACTACCTTCATATACATATGTATGAATGTGCGCCTTCAATATATTTATACTGTATTAGCTAATCGCTTTGAAAAGTATATGGTGGTGCAATGGTTAGGACTTTTTGCTGATATCACTGAAGTCTCAGGTTCGAACCCCAGACCAACTCGGTTTTTTTTTTTCATTTTGATTTATTTAGCTTATAACCAAATTGGTACAGGATATTTAACAGTCGGGAAACTCGCATATACCGTTCTTACTTGTTATTGTATTGAAATAGTTGGTTTTACTGTCAATACAATTATACTCGTGTTCAGAGCATCAAGATGAGCCAGGTGCCTGTTGGATGGGAATTTGATTAATCTTTTTTTGCTTTTTAATTGGGACTTGTAATAGTGTTTTTCTCTGTTTCTGTTAGTAATTTCGTAATGATCGTCGTCAATCTGTTCGACATTCTTTGTCAATTTAATAGGGTTTTCCAATTTGCCTTTTTGTTGCGGTCCCTTTCTATATCCGGTGTCGACGTCAAATGCTATTCGGGTTTTGTTTATTTCGTTAATTCGTATTTCTTTGTTTCCAATTTCGGCTGTCCGGCGTAAAGGAATACATGAGCAGGAGTCTTTCCGGTAGTGTCATGTTTAGTTTTGTGGTTGTAGATATAAAGTATTGTTTCTATCGTGCTTAGTTTGGCTTTGTCGTCGTCGGAATTCTATATGCTACGGTTTTTAGACCCTGTACCAAAGAGTAAAAGGTATATTAAGTTTGTGCAAATGTATGTAACAGGCAGAAGGAGGCGTGGCAGACTCCACAATATATACTATACACTATACTATACACATACTAGTCTCTCAGTTTATAGGGCTAAAACTTTGCACCGACCCTTCAATCTGTTGCAGGTAGTATATTAGTTGGAACGGCTGGAATCGGAACACTACATCACATAGCTGCCATAGGAACGATTGGGAAAAAGTGCCATAATTTCGCTATTTTTCAAGATAAATAATTTATTTTTAAGGATTATTATTGACTATTTTAACTTATCCTAAAGGTTTCATTAAAATTGGACTACTATATCCTATAGCTGCCATAGGAACGATGGGAGAAAATGGGTCATTGAGCATAACTCTGGTGTTTTTCAAGACAATTAATTCATTTTAAAAAAAACAGTTTGAATAGATATTAAAGCCGTTTTAGAAACTGAAAAACCAAAAATCGGATTACTATATCCTATAGCTGCCATACAAACGATCGAACGGCTTGAAGGCAACTAGTCTGCAAGGGTATTCTAAGCTTCGGATACCGAAGCTAGCCTTCCTTTCTTGTTTTTGTTTGTGGGTGGCGAATTTATATTTATATATATATATTTATATATATTTATGTAGCTCAAATAGTGATTGCCCACCGAAGAATAAATATCTACCACAAACTTATCGCGGCAGTGTTCTGACTTGGGCGTAATTTTCATTGGCATGTTTGCGTTGAGGTGCTCCGTTTTTGACAAGTTGCAAATTTGGCATTCATTAATTATATGTTGAATGAGGAGTTGGCTATTGGGGAAGTAATATGTTTCGCTGAAAAGTTTTGTAGTTTACTGAATTCCTGGATGTACAAATTTTTCGTGAGCAGTTAGGATTAACTCTTTAAATTTTGCATAGGCATGTAGGTTTTTTTACAATATAACGTTTTGGACAATCTTTGTGTATTTTGGATTCTGGATTTGGATCTGTATCGCTATCTATGTATAGAGCGCTATATTTTGAGCAAAAATGGTTATACGTCTTGTTTCCTTCTGGTTGAAAGCCTCGGCTTATTGTTCCACACTCTCTAATCGCTGCCAACGCTTCTCGGTGAACTGCTGGCATGTTGGTGTTTGATCCAATACAAATTACTCATCCAACGCTGTCCGAATTCCATTATCCATCGTTTGCGGTAAGCTGAGAATAATTACACAGCAAGCGATTTGGTCCTAGCTGCCTAAGGACTGTAAAGCACGCAGGCTCTTATTTAAGATGTTCGAAAGCCCATACAGTTTTATAGCTGAAGGTTCATCTACCTTATGCAGGCCCAATATTGCGCTGATGTGCGCTTAAAAGAGAAGACGGGTGTTGTTAAATCGCAATTTAACAAATCCAAGGGCACAGCACAGTTTCCGTCGCAGATCTTCTCCGACAGAATTTTTAGTGTTGCAACTTAAATCTGGCTCCTTATCGGTGATGCTTAAAAACATTGAGAAGAAATCGGCATATCCACATAGCCGCTCCAAAACTCTGACAACTTTAGTTCAAGCAGGTTTCTTCTAAGGAATGGAATTGCAGAGGCCAATTCCGGTCGCATTTTTGAGCATCATCCCCAACCACTTTACGCTTCCTTATCTCATACTCGATGGCTGACTTAAGAAGTGGGCTGCCAATTCCATCAAAATTGAGCTTCTCAAGGCTGTCCTGAATTAGAATAAAAGCATGAGCTGTATTCAGTAGCTCCAAGCGCAATTTTAGCTCTTCTTCGGTTGCCTCCCACAATACTGCTCCATATTCGCAGCGAAAGCTTTAGCCATATAATTGGCTGTAACACATGCACAACAGTCACTTGACAGATTCGTTATACCTATGTACCGACAGCCCCTCTGCAGTTGAGCCCATATAAAACATTGAAAAACTTATTCCTACAATATGCCAAATACGAGAAGACTTGATTATAACCATAACGGAACTACAGCTTTTTTGGGTTCCAGCCATAAGGGCATCGTTGACAATGAATTGTGTTCTCAACAAAACTGCTTAACAAAAAAAAATCAATAGGTTAGTTGCATGAATGCAGGGTACCAAAGATCTCATTCCGAATTATGAGGCTTAAGTCATCTTCATTATCACTATTCCTTATTTTTGTGGTTAGTAATGATGTTTGCGAATACTTTGTTGATAAGATCGGCTTTCGATGAGACAGCCTTTCCATAAAAGACAGTAAAATCATTGCGTCTTCGAGATGTTTATCTCGAGTCATTGCGGAGATCTTTCATATCTCACACGAATATTGGCTAAAAGTACCGTCATGAGGAATGTCTTACGAGTTGAATGGAACATATATTATAAACTTATTTTTGTTGGGGATTTAACATGGCATTTCTTATTTAACATTTTTTTGTTGCCCTAAGAGAAACATTTCCAGCATCTCCCACAAATATTCCGCCAACCCACATCGCTCCTCAACTTGCCGAGAAATTGACTCGTCAATGATGGAGTGATGTTTGGAGCAGTTAGTGAACGAGTTCTGGGCTGCTATGCAGATCCGATAAGGTGATGGAAATCGATGCGCGACGCAGAAGGTAGCACCTTTTTCTTTTAAGAAAAATATCCCGGGACTCCTGCCGATAATGGATACTAGAAAAGAGGTGGTGGGTTAATCGTTGGCGTGGCCAAAGTTTGAGAATTACCGCATCCCAGCGTCTCTCATTCGAATGGCTGAGAGGATAGATGTTTTTACATCCACCAACTCGATTGAAGGGAATCTAGAAAATTAGGCAATATGCGGTCAGGGGTTGTTTTCGGATAACTGTGATGTCATGCGTTAGACTTTTCTAAAGTTGGTAAGACAGCGAGATGTCTTCGGTACGAATCCGTTTTGCCATCTGTGCCTGAGGCGCGAATGTAGGAGGTTTACAGGCTAGCCAGTCTCGGTAATCTTGTTTGGCTTTCAGCGCCCTGATGTGATTTAATCCTCATTGTTTTTATGGCATGGATATTTTGTTTATAAATCGTTATAGGTCTTTAATCTTTTGTTTCTACGGAATCAATAAAGTTTTATCAAAACCACCCAAATATTTACATTTTTCTAAGTTCCCCAACTTTTTCAGTTAAGTACAGCTACTGCTAGAAACTGCTAGCATGATCTATTCTGAGAAAAATTAATTATTTAAATAGAGGAAATTTTGATCTAATATTTGACACGATATTTGCCAAATCAAGTAAAATAGTACCCACATATTTCTTGGAATAGGGTTTACCCGGCTGCCCCTGTGACATTCCCGTAAGTCGTAGTTTTAGTCTGTGAAATATTTTATTGTTAGTAATTCCGACTGTATATCAATTCCGCATACACAATTGTACAAATCATGTATACATAGAAATATATACGATACGAACGAAGCTGAAAATAACAAATGAAAAATTTGTAAAAACTGTGTTTTATAATAGGTTATGCATGTACTAAAAATATCTGGTTCTATCTGCATTACAGTAAGTACTTCCTTTGTCAAATAGTTAAAATATAATAACCAAACAAACGAAACATATTCTCAGACTAGTTTAAAAATACATATACCACAATCTTTAAATGTAAAATGCACTGAGCACAAGATCATGTTTGCGAATATTATCATAATGTCAATTTACCTAATGTTCAGTTCAAGGAGCATATACTATATGTACTTTTCACACATAAATTTACATATTTACATAGGCATTTGTATATAGAATAACCAAACGCATATATTTATATGTAATGTTTAGATACATGCGAATTAAATAATGTTGCCAATGTGTACGAATTTTGGCAAGAGGAACAGAAAATTTAGTTAGTCTGAAGTAAGCTATTCCGAAGGTAAGGAGCTAATATTTACTAATTATAAATTTGTATTGAGCTAAGATAGTTACTTATTCAAAAATATATTTACATATGTAATTACAGTTTCACTACTTGTATGAAGATTACAACCAAATTAATACAGTCATAATGGCTTATTCATGGGATAACCGTGTCGATTTTGTTGTTCGATACATGTATGGTACGTATAAAAAGCTCATAATAATCACGTGATCACAATACAAACAGAAATTTCAGTTGCTACGCGTCCATATGTTACAATTTTCGTGCAAATAACTTATATTGCATTCGTAAAATCGTATAAGATACGTATAAATAGCAATTGGGTCTAATATAGATTGATTTTTCACAATGCTTTCGCTTTAATAAAGTTTAAAACGCAGGTCAAACTTTCTAAAAATTCATAGATACATTTTATTGTATCGTTAACGAATTTCCAAAATAAATTTTAATATACGTCAATACTTACATATTATATTAATTAAAAACATGAAAGTTCGCGTTGTAATAATGACGTTTTTAAACGATAAATATTATCAATTGTTATTTGACGAACTTAGACAAAAATCTTAACTGGCAAATTGGAGGTTGAATATAAAAAACAACAAGTCAAAACATGGCAGTCGAGTTTCCCGACTGTTAAAGACCCTGTACCAAATTGGTTGTAAGCTAAAGCAATCAAGAACGAAAAAATAAAAAAGCCAGTCTGTTCTGGGATTCGAACCTGAGACATCCGTGTTCTCAGTCAGAAGTCCTAACCATTCCACCACATATACATTGCGAAGCGATTAGCTAATACAGTATAAATATATTGAAGGCGCACATTCATACATATGTATATGAAGGTAGTGCGTTCTCAGCGGCACTTTCGATACAAATTAAATCAATTTGAGCAAATAAACAGATTGCTTGTTGTAAGCGCCTGTAAACTTTGCGTATTTATTGTGCGCTCCAATTCGTAAAAAAGATGCGGTCTCTAGCTTGAAAATTGTGCAGTGCAGTGCAGTGCAAACATTAAAATAAAAATTGAGGAGGCGGTAGGCACTGACAAAAAATAAAAATAAACTTCAGCTGTGTCAGTATTAGGAGAATCTACACTGGTAATATGGATTACAGTTGCTGAGATCCGCTCGTTCATCCGGACGGGCAGACGAACATGGCTATATCGACTAAGCTCGTCATGCTGATCAAGAATATATATACTTTGTGGGGTCTGCCACGCCTCCTTCTGCCTGTTACATACTCGTACATTTGCAAAATCTTAATATACCCTTTAGCCTTTGGGTACATGGTCTTTAAGCGATTGTAGAGGCATTGCAAACCAAATGCTCTCTAAGCTTTCGCTCCATGACAGCTAAAGAATAAAGTTTTAAAAATTTTCCCAAAAATTTAAAATCGGCGAAGAGCTTTATTAATCGGCTTTACATACATACTACATAAATATGTATATATATAAACAAAATGGAATTGTATTTTTCCATATCCATTTATTGACGGAAATGCGCTACGCCGACATGGTGTAACAAATGTTGTTTCATCGTAATGACAAATGCTTGCCTATTCGTTTAAGTATATGGCCTATTAGATGCGATGGCGCTCCAAAGCTTTTCCTATTTGTTCCTATACAAAAATAGAGAAGAGTTCGAAGTACCCTTAGAATTCGTTCAAGTAAAGTCCGAAACAGTGATTACAAGAGCTGAAGACAATAGTTTTTATATGAGCATATGTAGGCTTGTGTGATACTTGTGTGCGCAGATCAAGTCTCATTCAAAATTGTTGCCAAGCAACACAAAAGAAAGAATTTCAATCGAATTAATATTTAATATATATTGTGCCCATATCGAACAATTATCTTTATCGATCGAACTGAGTTGTCACTGCACATATGTAATCACAATAACAATGTCTGCATCAATTTTTGTTTACATAAAACAACCAGAATTATTAGCTTTAAATTATAGGTCCTTTTAATACAGCTCTAAACACACCTCGTCAATTCTGGTTTTTCATTTTTAGACCGCACATATTAAAAAACGCCGTTTTTCCATGTTTCTTTGGCTGGTTTTCATCACAAATAAAGACTACGTTTCCCGCTTTGATGTGTCCGATACTGCCGAATAGTTATAGTTGTACAAAATAGTAATTATGTGCCTAGTAAACGTTCAAGCCAACGTGGCCCAAAACAATCTAAACTCATAGATTAGCAGTATTTGTATGGATGTAACCTTCATTAACTCCAGGTTACTGAGTTTTATTTTTGTACATTTGACATTACATTATATAAATAAATAAATATTTGGCGTTAGTGGTAGAGCTGGTAAAACAGCGATAGTTATCATATTTAATATTTTCGACATTCTTAATATCGTTTTTCGATAGCTAACTTCTGGTATAATAGTAAAAAAGTATAAAGTAAAAGTTTTTCCTGAAATTTTAAAGTTTTTTGAGTTGAGCAGTAAGTTTTGATGGCTAATGATATGGTCAATGCTTAATTTTGTATGTCCTTGCCATTAACCACTGCCTTTAGTTGACACTTGTAAAGAATGCGCCTACCAAGTTTGCTCCCATTTCAGAAGGAATAATTCTTGGTGCTACCTTTAAGAAGATATACCAAAATGCAAGCACTTTTATTAATAATTTAACAAGTTACCGATCCTGAAAAATTGATTAAGTTTGGTTAATTAGAAAGCGCACCATAAATATGCAAAATTTACAGCCGCTAACAAGGTATCTGCTCACTTAAATAAATTCCGCTTGCTGTCGGCACCAACTGCTGTGCCATCGGTGTCGACTGTTGCTCAGCCGCCCGAGTTTTATGGTACTATGCCGTGTTGCTGACCACTGGGTCAAAAAGGGCAGACCGCAAGCTTAACACAAAACTACTAGCTCAGAGTTATTGTTTGATTTTAACAGGTGCATGCACTCGCATAGCGAACGAAAAAAACTGTAGGTAAACTCCAGGTTAAATTATTAAAATTACATTTTCGGTGCGCAAAAGCTCGTCCGTTTGCTATGAAAAGTGCGGTATATGTTGTATTTTTTTCATATTGTTTTTTACGAAACACTGCTAAATGACGATGTTCAAGTTGACTTTTCTACAGAGTGGACGCAGAGAACGCACTGTCTTCATATACTGTATGTTATTTCCTTTAGATGGATTCGGAGGTGCAAGTGTTAGGACGTCTGGTTCGAGCCCCAGACTCGGCAGTTCTTTTTTGCATGTTTATACCGTTGCAGAAGGTATAATAAAGGTATTTGTTATTTCCTTTAGATGGATTCGGAGGTGCAAGTGTTAGAACGTCTGGTTCGAGCCCCAGACTCGGCAGTTCTTTTTTGCATGTTTATACCGTTGCAGAAGGTATAATAAAGGTATTTGTTATTTCCTTTAGATGGATTCGGAGGTGCAAGTGTTAGGACGTCTGGTTCGAGCCCCAGACTCGGCAGTTCTTTTTTGCATGTTTATACCGTTGCAGAAGGTATAATAAATTTGACCAGAAGCTTGCAACACAGTTAAGGAGATATCTACGACCCCATAAGTATATATATTATTGATCAGCATCACCAATCGAGCCGATATAGCCATGTCCATCTGTCTGTCCGTCTCTCTGTTTCTACGCAAACTTGTCTCTTAGTTTTAAAGCTATCGGGGTTAAACTTTGCACCAACTTTATCTGTTGCAGGTAGTATATAAGTCGAATCGGCCGGAATCGGGACACTACATCTCATAGCTTCCATAGGTACAATGGGAGAAAATGAGTTATTGACCATAACTCTCGTGATTATTTATATAATTAATTCGTTCTTGGACAATACACTTCATATACATTAAAGCCAATTTAAACAAGTAAGAACGTTACAGTCGAGTTTCCTGACTGTTACAGACCCTGTACAAATTTGGTTATAGGCAAAATAAATCAAAACCAAAAAAATATATATATTTACACCGAGTCCGGTCTGGGATTCGAACCCAAGGCAGCTGCAGCGTCACTTCCGAGAAAAATCAACCACCGAAAGCAAGCGATTTTCTGTTTGTTTGAGCAAATAAGCAGATTACTTGTGGTTAGCGCCTGTAAACTTTGGATATTTATTGTGCGCTTTCTAATCAACTAACCTTGATGAAATTTTCAGGATCGGTAGAAATCTATGCTCCAATTGCATGTGTATTTAAAAAAAATTTTAGCTTGAAAATTGTGCAGTGCAGTGCAAAAATTCAAATACAAATTGCGGAGGCGGTAGGCGTGGCCCCTGAAAAAAAAATTTCATCTGCGTAATAATTACGAGAATCTGCACTGTTAATAAGGTTCTTATAGCTCTTACAGTTTCTGAGATCCGTTCGTTTATCCAGACGAACAGACGGACAGACGGACAGACGGACGGACGGACAGACGGACATGGCTATATCGACTCAGCTCGTCATGCTGATCAAGAATATATATACTTTGTGGGGTCTGCCACGCCTCCTTCTGCCTGTTGCATACATTTGCACAAACTTAATATACCCTTTACCTTTTGCGTACAGGGTCTAAAAATAACAAACCAAAAATCCTACCACTATATCCAATAGCTGCCATACAAACTAGGAGCTGCGAGGGTTCCAATGCAGGAAGTCACTTGGTAGATCCTCCCAAGGCATATTTCCTCGTTCATCAGATCTGCCCTACTGCAGCTCTATAAGCCTGGAAGCTTGTTCATCAAACATGCATATTTAGCGACAGATTTTAGCAGTCCTCCCGTCAAATAGATTGGAGATATCAGATTGGATATGCAATATAAGAAGTCCAAAGACCACCTGAATAGCAATAGTAGTAGACAGTAGACAATAAATGGTTCTCGACAGAGCCAGATATCCAATTCTCTCTTGTTACATTTATGGGTAGAAGTAACTTTAGTTACTTTGGGCCACCACACAAAAATGCTGCATATGTGATAATGAGCATACCGTCATGCAGTACATCCAATATACATAGGTATGATCTTGGGAAGAAATGCATAAATGGCGCATGAAGCTTTGGACAAAACCTGATCAATGTAAGAGTTTCTGCCATTTCTTTTGTCAGCACAACGCCAACATATTTAATCTGTGCTCCATTGACCTTGAGCTTGCAGAGAGCAGGGATGTATCTTTGGGTGAAGTGGCGATTATCCTTCGGGCGCTAATACCTTCCTGGCATCAATGTTCGCGGTTGTTGGAACACAATTATCGATATCTCCAATCTGGTAGTACTTCGTTTCAGGCTTCAACGCAATGCAGCAAGCCAATTCGCAACAATATGCACAGATTTTCACAAGGACAGATGTCTTCATTCACAATTACTACGGAATGTTCATTGGCTGGTCGCGAGCCACGACATTGCGATTTATTAAAAGGCTCAATTCATTAAAAGGCTCAATCTTTGCATCAACTGCCCGTCTAAAGGCCGCTGCCGGACCTGTAATCAGGCGCATCATTCAATGTTGCACCATGAAATATCTGGGTCGAATATGGAGTCCTCTTCAATTCAGATATCACAACCGAGGGAACAGACCTCATATTCACACATGCGTTCTCAATCGGAAAACGATTACAACAGGCGTGGTATAAGTGCAATAGGCTTCGGGATTCATGTTCGCAGTATTTGTCAAACTACAACAAATTTGAAGTCGCTGACTACAACAACTATTAAATCACACATAACTGATTGCCAATTAATGCATCCATTTTGTGTCACTGACCAGATCTCTTATCAGCCAGACCCTGAAATTAATGTTTCTATTTGGAAATCGACGGTTGACATCCCTCTAGCACATTAAACCTTTTTTAAATATCGTCGAGCTGACCTTCTTGTAGGAGCAAAATCAAATAAAAATTGCACCAACTTTACAGACTTTACGAAAGACGTTGCTTGGCAGGTTAGTGGTCATTGCCAAACTCAACGAACAACAACATCTTCAGCATATTTCTTGTCCTGCGTAGAGATCGAAACCGACGCTTTTAAATCTAATTCTTTACTACCTACCATCAGATTTGTGAATCACTTTTCACTTCACTTCACTTCACACTTCAGTACAAGACTGTTGTGGGTCTACCTTTTAAGGAAGATTCTAAAGAAAGATTGAAAACTCAGCTAAAGTAGCACGTCGTCGATTTTATGTTTTAGAGCGACGGATGCGTCTTTACTTCGATCACAGAATATGTCGATATATGGTCATACGTTGTTAACGACCAAGCCAAAACTGAATGAGCCGCAGTACTACAGTGTCTGGAAACCATCGATCACCTTTCACACACGATTCACACCAAAGCTTAGAGTAGAGCTGATGACGTCAGCACTTTCAAATGCATCAAACATGAATTTGTCCACGTTCTGTGCCATGGCACTCAAATCAAACGGATTTTATGGGTTCTACACCAAGCAACTCAACACTTGTGAAGAAAATGACAATAGCGCCCTCGGAGCTACTTGGCACCAAGTTCAAGATTTTTTTGTGTTTACATTCACACCAAAGCGAACGTATCGCAATTAGGAAACGTACTATTTTGTCCATTGCATCATCTTCGACCCGCTTGGACTTTTAGCACCGATCATTGATTTACAGGAATTATAGATACTAAACCTTAACTGGCATGAATTTGTACCTCCAAACCAACATTATGTATGGAAGGCTTATGTAACTTCGTTGGAATTGTTGCCATCGCTTCGTGTTCCGCGCCACTGCCTTCAACAAACTCCTTTTCATATTATTCATTCGACGCATCTATCCGAGCGTATGGCTGCTGTGTGTATTTGCGAACAGAAGGTCCTATAAGAAATCGCCCCAGTCAGAAATTAATCGCTACCCGAATTGGATCAAAGTGCTATTAAAATCGTCCTGCTTTTAGTCGGAGTAGTAAATTCTTCTCCACTGAAAACAACATTCCATCACAGAGTCGCTGAAAACCCAGTTTCGGATATTCAAGGCTTGACTGTAGGTGCCAAATGGAAATTTGTTCCCACCCAGAGCCACCTCACTGATATCGTCTTTCGTGGATGCACGAATTAGCTGAATTGATGTGGCTTACAGGGCCAGCGTTTATATATTAAAGCGCTTCAAAAAGCTCATTCAAAGACACACACGCATATATTCTCATTATTAAATATAAAGTGAACCTCCGCCTCTGATTTAAAGAGTTACGGGATTTATTGAAATCGTTCTATAATTACATCGAACAATAAGCTTTTAATCAAAATTGAACAAATTGTATATATTGTATTTAAATTATGTTTTATTTTTTTGTAGATATTGACAATAATGGATTTCTGGACCAAAATGACTTTCTTTGCATGGCAGTAAGAGCTTGTGTTGTCGAAGGAAAGGGTGACTGTAGCTCTAGTCGATTAGATGACTATAAAAAACTTATGAAGAATTTATGGGAGGAAATTTCTGCGATTGCTGATGATGACAAGGTATAGGATATAAGGTAGATGTAAGGCATTCATATGTATATCAAAAAACTTGGGGTGATGAAACAGCGTCAACAGTCGAGTTAATATACCATAGTCCGTCTGCATGAACCATATGTATGGGTGAGTTTAAGTTTTTGCCACGTCCGGCTTGCAATTTGAATGAATATGTAAAATTATGTAATCATTAAAGCGATTCACAGATTGCGCTGAAGTAGTTTAGGTGTATTTTCTTAGCGCAGTTCTTGGATAACACAGGTCTAGGTATTCAGGTATGCTCAGTCCGAAAAAAATGTATGTAAATTTATATCGAGTCTGTTCTGGGATTCGAACCTGAGACCTCATTGTTCTCAGACAGACGTCCCAACCATTGCACCACCATATACATTTCGAATCAAGTAGCTAATACAGTATAAATATATTAAAGCCGCACTTTCATACATATATATTTGAAGGTAGTGCGTTCTCAGCGGCACTTCCTAGAAAAATCAACCCAAAACAGCATGCGACTTACCGTTTATTTGAGCAAATAAACAGATTGCTTGTTGATTGCGTACAAAATATGAGGTCTCTAGCTTGAAAATTGTGAAGTGCAAGCAATATAATACAAATTGCGGGGGCGGTGGGCGTGCCACCAACAAAAAAAAAACTTTATCTGCTTCGGGTACCGAAGAAGACAATTGCAGACCAGTTGCCTTTAACCCGTTTGATCGTTTGTATGGCAGCTATAGGATATAGTGATCCGATCTTTGGTTTTTAAATTTCTAAAACAGCATAAATGTCTATGAAAACTGTATTTCTCAAGAATGAATTAATTGCCTTGGAAAACACCAGAGTTATGCTCAATGACCCATTTTCTCAGCTCATAGCTTTAAAACTGAAACAGATAGATGGACAGACGAACATAACTAGATCGACTCGGCTGGTGATGCTGAACAAGAATTTACATATTTTATTGGGTCGGAGATGTCTCCTTCACTGCGTTATAAACTTTTGGTCAAAATTATAATACCCTCTGCAAGGGTATAACAAGAAAGGAAGGTACCCGAAGCTTAGAATACCATTGCAGACCAGTTGCCTTTAACCCGTTTGATCGTTTGTATGGCAGCTATAGGATATAGTAATCAGATTTTTGGTTTTTAATTTTTTAAAACGGCTTTAATGTCTATGAGAACTGTATTTCTCAAGAATGAATTAATTGCCTTGAAAAACACCAGAGCTATGCTCAAAGACCCATTTTCTCACATCGTTCCTATGGCAGCTATTGGCTATAGTAGTCCGATTTTGATGAAACTCGTAGGATACGTTAACATAGTCGTTAAATAGTTTCCCAAGAATTAAATAAAATATCTTTAAAAATTGCACTTTTTTTATGGCACTTTTTCCCAATTGTTCCTATGGCAGCTATGTGATGTAGTGTTCCGATTCCGGCCGTTCCGACTTTTATATATATATAGAAGAGTTGGTGTAAGCTCTCAGCCCGATATCTTTAAAACTGAGACTAATTTACATATTAACCGACAGACGGACAGACAGACAGACGGACATAGCTAAATCGACTCGGCTGGTGCTGATCAAGAATTTATACACTTTAAAGGGTCGGAGGCGTCTCCTTCCCTGCGTTACAAACTTCTGGTCAAAGTTTTAATACAATCTGCAAGGGTATAACAAGAAAGGAATGCTAGCTTAGAATACCCTTGCAGACAAGTTGCCTGAAATCGTTCGAGTGTTTGTTGACAGCTATAGGTTTCAATTTTCTTAATTGGCTTTAATGTATATGAATAATATATTGTCCAAGAATGATATATAACACCAGATTTATGGTCAATAGACCATTTTCTCCCATCGTTCCTATGACAGCTATAGGACATAGTTGTCCGATTTTAATAAAACTTTCAGAATATGTTAAAATAGTTATTAGAAAGTGATTTATAAACAATCAATTCATTATTATAAAAATGTTCGAATTTGCGAGCTTTTAAGACCCTGTACCCAAAGGGTAAAGGGTATATTAAGTTTGTGCAAATGTATGTAACAGGCAGAAGGAGGCGTGGCAGACCCCACAAAGTATATATATTCATGGTCAACGTGACGAGCAGAGTCGATATAGCCATGTCCGTCTGTCCGTCCGGATGAACTGTGAAAGCTAGAAGAACCATATTACCAGTGCAAGTTTTCCTAATTATTACGCAGCTGAAGTTTATTTTTGTTTGTCTTTGCCACGCCCAACGCCCCCGCAATTTGTAATTTGAATTTTTGCACTGCAATGCACAATTTTCAAGTTAAAATTTTTCTAAAATTCCTGAAAAAATGTTATAAAGATTGGTTAATAAGAAAGCGCACAATAAACTCCCAAAGTTTACAGGCGCTAACCACAAGCCATCTGTTTATTTGCTCAAACAAACGGTAAATCGCTGTCGTTTGGTGGTTGATTTTTCTCGGAAATGTCGCTAAGAACGCACTACCTCCATATACATATGTATGAATGTGCGCCTTCAATATATTTATACTCTATTAGCTGCTGGTTCAAAAAGTATGGGTGGTCAATGGGCAATGGGCAAGAAGATCTTGGGTTCGAGTCCCAGACCCGGACTCGGTGTACATAATTTTTTATACCCTTGCAGGGGGTATTTTAATTTTGACCAGAAGTTTGTAACGCAGTGAAGGAGACGTCTCCGACCCTATAAAGTATATACATACATGTATATTCTTCATCAGCATCACCAGTCGAGTCGATCTAGCCATGTCCGTCTGTCTGTCTGTCTGTCTGTCTGTCTGTCTGTCTGTCTGTCTGTCTGTCTGTCTGTCTGTCTGTCTGTCCGTCTGTCTGTCCGTCTGCCTGTCTGTCTGTCTGTCTGTCCGTCTGTCGGTTGCTATGTAAACTAGTCTCTCAGTTTTAAAGCTTTCGGGCTGTTGCACGTAAAAATTGGATAAATTCGCCATTTTTCAAGGTAATTAATTTTTTTTTTTTTAGGATACTCTGTTTAATAACTATTTTAACATATCCTGAAAGTTTATACTACCTGTAACAGAAAAAAGGGTTGGTGCAAAGTTTCAGCCCGATAGCTTTAAAACTGAGCGACGTTTGCGTAAGAATAGACACACGGACAGATGGTTATGGCTAGATCGATTCGGTTGGTAATGCTGATCAAGAATATATATGCTTTATGAGGTCAGAGATATCTCCTTTACTGCGTTGAAAACTACTGGTCTTTGCGTTGGCATGAGTGCATTCCTTGGTCTCACTTAGATTGATCACCGAAATAGCATGCAGCCGGTAAAGTGTTGTTTGGGAAGATGAACAGACAATTGTTAGGTCCATAGGTATAACCGTTTTCAAAGTTCGGTTCCAGGTCCAGGCTTCCCGGTAGTCATCTCTTACTGTAGTGGGATACAGCTGTTGCGGGCCTGTGTTTTCTATATAACCGGCAAACATTATTAAAATTGTAAATTTTGCATATTTGTTATGCTCTTTCTAGTTAAACAAACTTAATGAAATTTTTAGGATCGGTAGAAATTAATGCTCCAATTGCGTGTGTTAAAGCCCAAGACTCTTGCGTTGTGTGGTGCAAACGTAAAAACACAAATGTTATTAACATCGACCCGCTCTATTTAAAAAACCCTTTATAACCAAAAACAAATAAAGTTTATAGCGACCATTGCCTATTTCGTAGCAATGTCCGTAGCAATGTTTCAAGAAGGTCGTAAAGACCTCTGTGACGAAAAAATAACGATTCCGAGGGCATTGTTCACCGAGATTTCATCCCACCTGGCCAAACGGGTAATGCTGTATTTTATCTTGGTGATAAAAAAAACCATCACAAAGACGTCGACCTGCATTCTCAAGGACATTCCAAAATATCACCTAAAACCCTCAATAGATATTTTTGTTGACCGTGCAAAACGCTGTATTGAAGCACATGGAAAATATTTTTAATAAAAAAATCAGAGTTACTACATATGTATTAATCTTTTTTTTCAAACCGATCTATTTTTTTGCGGCATCGCTTTCAATACATTTATAAGGCTTTACCTGTACCATTACAGGTTGCGGATCAAATTACTTTGAGAAAAATAAGCAAGAAGAATCTCACAAAATTTAGGTGCATCATAAAATGTTTTACAAATGCTCTGCATTTATTCTCTGCCGCGGAGCGTGATAGGGCGCATCAAGTTTAGTTTCTGAGATATGGGGACTTAAAAACTCATTGATTCATAAATTCATTTGCCCTTAGTCCAAACAAAAAAGATTAGTGTCTCCAGCTCTAAACATTGCTGAAATCAGTTTGTTCGTCTTAAATACATTTGTCCTACTTCAATAATCCGTACCGTTGATACGCTTTTGAAGATCAGTTAAAATACCACTGTATAAATAACTTAAAATATTTTTATGGCATATTATAAAAAATATGTATGTAATATAGCTTCAAGTTTGCCATGCGCGCCTATTTAATTTACAATAGAAACTCATGTTCCTAGTGTTCCAAACTATGAACGCTATACAAAATAATAATTTTCTCTAAATTTATGCAAGTAATAAAAAGGTAAATTTAATTATAATTTATTAAAAGGTTCTTAATTTTTTAGGATGGAAAAATATCTAATCAAGAATTTAAGGATGCGGTAAAGAAAACTTGTGTGGGAAAAAAGTATGAAGAATTTCCACAGGTAAGAAATATAACACTAAATAACATACCCTTACATAATTTTTATTCAGATTCAAATTTTTTTAACAATTGAGTAATATTTTAAAAATCTATAAGTTAAGTTTACAGTCAATTTTGGTGTCAACATATTTAAGAAAATACATATTCTCGAGTTTAAAATACAAGTGGCGAGACGGATTATAGTTTAACAATAACAATAGGTAGTATACTTAACGGGATAAAGGAGAATCTTAATTTAATAATTCTTTGAATTCATAAGATTAAAATAGCACTCTTCAAGACCACAATGAAAAATGCTCAGCTGGATACATCGGAAATTTTTTGATACTCTTGCAGGGGTTATTATAATTTTAACTAGAAGTTTGCAACACAGTGAAGTAGACATTTCCAATCCTACAATGTATATACGTACTATACATTAGGCTGTCCCGCCCGTATATAACAAAATTTATTCTTTGAGGTACACTATCACAAGATGTATAAAAATTTGGGTAATTTTGCACAATACAAAAATTCAAATTGACGGTTCTACCACCTTTTAAAGTTGTATGATTCTATTATTAGAAAAAAATTAAAATATCAATTTATATTATAAGTATTTTTAGTAAAAAAAAAAAACATGAAAACAGTAAAAATCACTTAATTAAGTGTATTTAAAAACTTAAAATTTTGTGCAAAAAATTTGGCATTATTGCTCGTGACAGCAGCTTGGTTCTAATAAAACCATCTCTAGCGGGTCAACCAGTAACACCTTGTGAATCCTTACATACAAGCTTATTGTATCTTTCCACAAATTGGATATGACACTGAAAGTCCGACACTTGTAAGGTTGTTCATTATTTGAAGCTGATCAACGGGAATATGTTGCATACCTGGCGGACCTGTAACCTGTTACTCTTCCCAAATAATGACTTCCGTGTAATCCTCAGCAAGAAAAATTAGATTGGTTGACTTGAACTTCCTACGTTCATCTTTACTGTCTGCTTTTTTGGATGTAATTATTGTTCGCATTGCCAGCTTTTGAATAAAGTCTATCGTCAAACAACATTGTGATCAGTATGTTTTGTGGGTCAGCAAAACAAGCATTTCTCTCTATAACCGAATCCACAATAGATCGACAAATCTCTGCAAAGAATCGAGAGTACTGTATTAGTTGAAGTAGTGGTTTGGATTTCAGATCCATTACGGATTTATGTGCGGCATAAATAAGCTTTTTTGCTTGATTTGTAACAAAATTGTTGCGTATAAGCACGTATTTTACAAGGGGTTGCAATTTCCTGATGAACTAAGAGTACTAACATAAAGTCTGAGTATACGATTTGCAGTTGTAACTCACCTTGAGTGTGACATTTTTCTGGGTTGACGACGAGCCAGCTCGAGGGGACAGTAACCAGATAACACAGCTAGGCCTATCTCATAGATATTCTTGATCCGTATTGACCATATTTTGTTGCAAGTAAGGCAAAATAACAGCCACTGCATAAAAAAAAAAACGCACTTTTAGTTTCGCAATCGAGATTTGTTTCCCAATAGCACCGGAATATTATTTAGGACCCGAAGTACTTTTAAGTAAAGGCCTCTTATAATAATGTTTTACGGTATTTTTCTAAGCTGCAGTCCGTGCTTTAGATACGGTGTTAATATAGAACAAGAAAGGAAGGCTAGCTTCGGTACCCGAAGCTTGGAATAGCCTTGCAGACCAGTTGCTTTCAAACTGTTCAATCGTTTGTATGGTAGCTATAGGATATACACTCCGATTTTTGGGTTTTTAATTCTCTAAATCGGCTTTAATGTCTATGGAAACTTTATTTCTAAAGAATGAATTAATTGTCTTGAAAAACACCAGAGTTATGCTCAATGACCCATTTTCTCCCATCGTTCCTATGGCAGCCATAGGATATAGTTTTCCGATTTTGATTAAACTTTCAGGATATATTAAAATAGTCATTTTCTAAGAAATAAACAAAATGTCTTTAAAAATGGAGGATTTATAGAACTTTTTCCCAATCGTTCCTATGGCAGCTATGTGATGTAGTGTTCCGATTCCAACCGTTCCGACTTATATACTACCTGCAAAAGATTGAAGGGTCAGTGCAAAGTTTCAGTCCGATAGCTTTAAAACTGAGAGACTAGTTTACATAGCAACAGACAGACGGACAGATAGACAGACGGACAGACGGACATGGCTAGATCGACTCGGCTAGTGATGCTGATCAAGAATATATATCCTTTATAGGGTCGGAAATGTCTCCTTCACTGCGTTACAAACTTCTGGTCAAAATTATAATACCCTCTGCAAGGGTATAATGACCAATGTTTATATACAATGCTTTTAATAAATGCTTATATAAAATGTGATTATACATTTAACACGTGGAAATAAATAAATCAAAGAAAATGAGATGCTTTCAAATTAATAGAACCCTAAAGGTATATTTTTTAAATAATTTTAAAGTTGTTTTGTAATCTACATCAAATACCCAAATTTTTAGAGGTCCTGCATCGGTGCACGAAGCTTAGAATACCCTTGCAGACCAGTTTCCCTTAAACCGTTTGATCGTTTATATAGCATAATAAATCTATAGGATATAGTTTCCCGAATTTTGGTTTAAAAAATCTATATTTTTCAAGAAAGAATTAATTGTTTTAAAAAACAATCGAGTTTTGCTCAATGACGCATTTTCTTACATCCTTCCAATGGCAGCTATAGGATATATTAGTCCGATTTTGATGAAACTTTAGGATAAGTTGAAATAGTCATTAATAAGAGTTTCCCTAGAAATAAATAAAATATCTTCAACAAGAAAGGAAGGCTAGCTCGGTACCCGAAGCTTAGAATACCCTTGCAGACCAGTTGCCTTCAAACCGTTCGATCGTTTGTATGGCAGCTATAGGATATCCGATATTTGGTTTTTAATTTTCTAAAACGGTTTTAATGTCTATGGAAACTGTATTTCACAAGAATGAATTGATTGTCTTGAAAAACACCAGAGCTATGCTCAATGACCCATTTTCTCCAATCGTTCCTATGGCAGATATAGGATATAGCTGTCCGATTTTTATGAAACATTCAGGATAAGTTAAAATAGTCATAAAAAAAGTTTCCTAAAAATTAAATACATTTTCTTTAAAATTAGCGAATTTATGGCATTTTTTCCCAATCGTTCCTATGGCAGCTATGTGATGTAGTGTTGCGATTCCGGCCGTTCCGACTTATATACTACCTGCAACAAATTAAAGGGTCGGTGCAAAGTTTCAGCCCGATAGCTTTAAAACTGAGAGACTAGTTTACATAGCAACAAACAGACGGACAGACAGACAGACAGACAGACAGACGGACAGACAGACGGACATGGCTAGATCGACTCGGCTGGTGATGCTGATCAAGAATATACATAATTTATAGGGTCGAAAATGTCTCCTTCACTGCGTTACAAACTTCTGGTCAAAATTATAATACCCTCTGCAAGGGTATAAAAATGGCATATTTATGATACTTTTCCCAATCGTTCCTAAGGCAGCTATGTGATGTAGTGTTCCGATTCCAGCCGTTCCGACTTATATACTACCTGCAACAGATTGAAGGGTTGGTGCAAAGTTTCAGTCCGATAGCTTAAAAACTGAGAGACTAGTTTACATAGCAACCGACAGATGGTCAGACGGACATGGCTATATCGACTCGGCTGGTGATGCTGATCAAGAATATATATACTTTATAAGGTCGGAGACGTCTCCTTCACTGCGTTACAAACTTCTGGTCAAAATGATAATACCCTCTGAAAGGGTATACAAATTGGAAATCGAGCAAGCCGATTGAAATTCGTTATTAAAATGTGTTGTTTATTATGGTGTTGTATGGGTTATGTTGTGCCGGTGGGAAAGTAAAATGTCCGCATTTGGTTCCACCACCGAATCCATCAAAACTATTGGTTTCTGTAACGGACAGCGATTCAGTCGATTTGTTGACAAACATTAAAAAATACAATAGTTCTTTTCAAAGGAAGTCCTTTGGCGCAGCGCATATTATACAAAACAATTTCATGTCAATGAATACGTAAAAGTTGTGGTTATTATTTTATGCGGGCATCCAGCAATATAGCGGCGGTATTTTAAGTCAAATAGGACAGGTGAATGATCCGATGTCAGATCTACTAATAATTCGGCGGTCTCGGCGTATTTTTTTTATTACAGCAAGTCTATGATATCAGGGAGTTTTCTTGGATTTACTGACCAGGAAAAAAATGGTAATCTATTGGATGTCTCTATTCGCTTGATGATTGCGTTGTAGGTTTTATGAGGCGAAAACTTCAATAAGTGTGCTTACCATTGTAATCACCTATGGCATTTAATCGCTCTCCAAGTGTATTGTAGGAGTCCATTAAGTTACCCTCCATTATTGCGAGACAAGGCGGGCAACGAAAAACAGACAGGGTACGTTTAAATTTTGTTTTTTTTGTAAGGTGAGTTTCTGCTAGGAGTAAGCAAGATTTACAATTGACATTTTTAATTCGATTTTTTTTTTTAATTATATAATTTAATTTTTATCAAGATTTGTAATGCGCTACTGGTTCTTTTTAGACCCTGTACCCAAAGGGTAAAGGGTATATTAAGTTTGTGCAAATGTATGTAACAGGCAGAAGGAGGCGTGGCAGACCCCACAAAGTATATATATTTTTGATAACCATGACGAGCTAAGTCGATATAGCCATGTCCGTCTGTCCGTCCGTCCGTCCGGATGAACACACGGATCTCAGCAACTGTAAGAGCTAGAGGAACCGTATTTCCAGTGTAGATTTTCCTAAAACTGAGTCAATTGGAGTTTATTTTTTTAAGTCGGCGCCAGGCCCACCGCCCAAGCAATTTGTATTTAAATTTTTGCACTGCCCTGCACTGCACAATTTTCAAGCTAAACTTTTTTTAAAAATACACATGCAATTGGAGCATAGATTTCTACCGATCCTGAAAATTTCATCAAGATTGGTTAATTAGAAAGCGCAAAATAAATACCTAAAGTTTACAGGCGCTAACCACAAATAATCTGCTTATTTGCTCAAACAAACGGTAAGTCGCTTGCTTTCGGTGGTTGATTTTTCTCGGAAGTGCCGCAGCAGCTGCGCTGCCACTACCTTCATATAAATATGTATGAATGTGTGCCTTCAATATATTTTTACTGTATTAGCTGCCGATTTAAAAAGTTTGGGTTTGTCGAATGGTTACGACGTTCGACTTAAAACGCGAAGATCTTGGGTTCGAATACCAGACCGGACTCGGTGTGAATATATATTTTTTTTGTTTTTTTTTTTATTTTGCCTAAAACCAAATTTGTACAGGGTCTGTAACAGTCGGGAAACTCGACTCTAACGTTCTTACTTGTTTGTATCATGAGGAAGTTCATTCCATAGACGAATAGAGACAGTTTACAACTTAGGTAATTTTGTTTTGTTTTTCCTGTTAGAGCTTGTCAAATAAAGTTTGTCAAAAAAATATAACATGAAGATATGAAGATATGTCGTAGTTAGCATTTTGTGGAATATGATTAATGCCCTAGAGTTTAACCATTTATCTAAACTAATATTAAATATTTGAGAGGTAAAGTTTAATATATGGACATTGCTTTTTATACCCTTGCAGAGGGTATTATAATTTTGACCAGAAGTTTGTAACGCAGTGAAGGAGACATTTCCGACCCTATAAATTATATATATTCTTGATCAGCATCACCAGCCGAGTCGATCTAGCCATGTCCGTCTGTCTGTCTGTCCGTCTGTCGGTTGCTATGTAAACTAGTCTCTCAGTTTTTAAGCTATCGGGCTGAAACTTTGCACCATTCAATCTGTTGCAGGTAGTATATAAGTCGGAACGGCTGGAATCGGAACACTACATCACATAGCTGCCATAGGAACGATTGGGAAAAAATGCCATAAATTCGTCATTTTTCAAGATAATTTATTTATTTTTTAGGAAACTCTTTTTAATGATTATTTTAACATATCCTAAAAGTTTCATCAAAATCGGATCACTATATCCTATAGCTGCCATGGGAACGATGGAAGCAAATGGGTCATTGAGCATAACTCTGGTGTTTTTCAAGACAATTAATTCATTCTTGACATACAGTTTTCATAGACATTACATAGACATTAAAAAATTAAAAAATCGGATTACTACTGGTATATCCTATAGCTGCCATACAAAAAACGATCAAACTGCTTAAAGGCAACTGGCCTGCAAGGGTATTCTAAGCTTCGGGTACCGAAGCTAGCCTTCCTTTCTTGTTAAATAAAACCTCGTGATATTTTAAATGCTACGTTGAGTTTTAATTACTAATTGCATCGCTGTTCCCAAATATTTCCATCCCATTAAATAGTGAAGATATCACGTTTTTGCAATTAACAATTTAAGTTTTTTAGTATTGTGTCAAGAAGAGGAGTCTTTGTCATATGATCTTTCCAGACCAAGTTTTGGTTGATAATAATAACCAAATTACTTGCTCGTAAATGTATTTAACTGGCATATTGTAAATTTTTAGTTTTCGGATATTTAAATATATTATTTATTTATTCAATTTACTTGTTTTAAAATTATAATAAGAGAAATTATTGGCAAAATCCCTTTTGATCATACGGAACTGACATATGCGCATTGCCCTACATTGTCAGAAGCTCATGCATGTTGCCAATACAGGTAACACTGCTTTCCGGAGTTTGCTTTACATGCACGAGAGAGCGCCGGGGCTTGACGAAACTAGCTCAGCCACCGTATTGCCTCCCTGTGAATATACCCTTGCAGAGGGTATTATAATGTTAAACAGATGTTTGAAACGCATCTCCGACCCTATAAAGCTTATATGTTCTTGATCAGCTTCGCCAGTCGAGGCGATCTAGCCAAGTCCGACTGTCCGATTGTGAAAAGTGTTATAAATTCTACATTTTTTAAGATAAATAATTTATTCTTTAGAAATACATGTTTCATGTTTATTTTAACGTACTCCAAAATTTTCATCGAATTGAACCACTATATCTTATAGCTGCTCTAGGAACAATGAGAGAAAATGGGTCATTAAGCATAACTTTGGTGTTTTTCAAGACAATTTATTTATTTTGGAAAATAGACTTTTCATACCCATTAAATTAAAAAGGGCTCTTAAAAAATTTGCCTGGGGCTGGGGCTGGCCTTGTCGGCGCGTCTATGGGGTGTTTTGTCAATCAACTATTACGATTTTTAAAGAATTAGCAACTCCTGTCATTAGCAGTGTTATTTTCAACGCAGTTGCCAATCTTTTTTTTTGATTTCGCAGTGTGCTTGACTATTGGTACATTGCTCTGTACCGAACCTTTTGTGCGGTTCTTCGATTATGATTTTTCGATGTTGATGTTTCATGTTGTGGCCGAATCCTATCCTCTACCTTAACCTTAAGTTTACTTAACTTTTTAGTTCTTAAACAAAATAATTGCTGTTTTTGCATTAAAATCTGCTTGTTTTAAAGCCGAGTGATCTATTCCAGTTTGTATAGCTAAGCCTACATTTTTGGTTTTCGCTTTTTGCTTCTTCGCTTGAGCAGCAGCGATTGTTGTCGGAATTGTGCTGACAACGGAGATAGTAGAGGTTGTTGGCAGTGGTTGGTTGAGACATTAACCTCTGTCGGATCTTAAACATAAATACATATAATCAAATTCGCGTTAAAACTTGTACTTTTGCGAAGCTCTTGAAGCGGGGATTTTTAAATGGAACTCTGCATCATATAGAAAAGATTCTAAAAAGTATTTCTTTTATATAATCGACTAATTTTTGAGACTGTTACCAAAGGGTAAAGGGTATATTAAGTTTGTGCAAATGTATGTAACAGGCAGGAGGAGGCGTGGCAGACCCCACAAACTATATATATTTAATTAACATAACAAGCTTAGTCGATATAGCCGTGTGCGTCTATCCATCTGTCCGTGTAGATAATCGAACGGATCTCAGAAACTGTAAGAGCAAGAGGAACCATATTACCAGTGCAGACTCGACGCCAACGATAAATAATATTAAGTACTCGCTGCAGCATGAGAAAATCATTTCAAAATTTGCATTTACCAACTAAATCGACAGCCGACATTAAGCTGACATTCAGACAAAATATATTAGACCCTGTACCCAAAGGGTAAAGGGTATATTAAGTTTGTGCGAATGTATGTAACAGGCAGAAGGAGGCGTGGCAGACCCCACAAAGTATATATATTTTTAATCAGCATGACGAGCAGAGTCGATAAAGCCATCTCCGTCTGTCCGTCCGTCCGTCCGTCCGGATGAACACACGGATCTCAGCAACTGTAAAAGCTAGAGGAACCGTATTACCAGTGTAGATTCTCCTAATACTGACGCAACTGAAGTTTATTTTTTTTAGTCGGCGCCACGCCCACCGCACCCGCAATTTGTATTTGAATTTTTGCACTGCCCTGCACTGCACAATTTTCAAGCTACAATTTGTAAACAAAAATACACATGCAGATTTCTACCGTTCCTGAAAATTTCATCAAGATTGGTAAATTAGAAAGCGCACAATAAATACCCAAAGTTTACAGGCGCTAACCACAAGTAATCTGTTTATTTGCTCAAACAAACGGTAAATAACAAGGAATCCATTAAATCAAGCGCATTCAATCCACGGCTCACTATGTCTGCCGGATTTTATTTTGTATCGACCTTTAACCATTCCTGAATTTGCGCACATTCCTGTATTTGCTCAACTCTATACGCCACAAATTTTGACCATCGGCAGGCATGAGAAGATAACCAACTCAGAACAATTGCCGAATCATCTGACTTGAGCGACTCTTAAATTAAAGCACGAGCGAACTTTCGACATTAGTTGCACCATTAGCCACGCTCCCTGCAATTATAATCGCGGTAGAGATGTTACCTTAACTGGAGACACCCTAGACTTGGCTGATACTAATCGGACAGAAATCGAACCATCTAGAGCGATCATTCTAGCGTATATGGCTGCGCCATAAGCGCGAAAAGATGCCTCTGAGAATCCACAAAGCTCCAATGATTCAACTTTGAAAGTAACAGGCACCATAGATCAGGGAAGAACATTCATTAACTAATTTCAGTTGCTCGCGATATTTTAGCCACTGCACTTAGCTGGTTGGCAAATCATCATCCCAGTCTTGCTGACAAAGCCATAAATCTAGCATAAGTATCTTACCCAAAATGAATATAGGGCTTGAGAATGGTCGAAAAGATGCCCTAATTCAGACAATACAGTTCTTTTTGTAAATTTTGTCCATAATTTCATGATTTACGTAAACTGAAAAATATCTTCGTTTGATCTCAGTAGATTCCTAGCAAACTGAAAAATATCGTTTGCCGTCCAGTGGATTCCTAGCGTTTTAAACGCATCTTCGGATTTGAGCGCTAATAGCTCCAAATCAAATGGTTCACTGAGAGCCTCCGTATTACTACTATGCAATTAAAATTGCCTAACTCATGAAAATTAGAAACTTCCTGTTTCAGATATCGCTTTAGTGCGATTTCATAAGAATCACCTAATTCATTTAGTGAAAGCTTAAATGGAAGGCTTACAATTAAACGACCTGATGCCCCCTTCTTGATGGCTGAGACAAAGCTGTTCTCGCATTTCTGTTCTGATTCTGTGTAGCTCGCAATCTATTAACGTGCGAAAAGTGCTGTACCAATTTATCCACCCATTAAATTTGACCGAAAATTCTGGCAATTTAAATTTTGGCAACCTAAAGGGTTTTTCAAATAGTCTGTTACGGTCATTTTGTTTTGGCGGCATCTGCCAAATCACGGTTACACGGTTGAGCAGCATGTGCAAATGATAAAACTTTATTATCAAAATAAGTGTTCGTTAGTGCAAACAGCGAACGACACAATAAACATTCTGCATAAACGGTTTCAGGGTAGGGTTATCTCTCGCAAAGGTAACGTGAATTGGACACCAAGATCGAATGATTTGTCTCCGCATGAATTTTTCTTGTGGGGTTTTCTTAAGTCGCAGGTCTATGCCAATAAGCCGCAATCGACCGTTGCCCTGAAAGCCAACATAACGCAGGCCATCGCTCAGATTCAGGCGGATCTATGCAGCAGTCATTTAAAATTGGACCTCTCGGATTCGTGCTATCATACGAAACCGCAGCGGACATTTTAACGATGTACCATCCATAATGGCATAAATGGGCATTTCAAATAAACATTAAATTTCGATAATATCACACTCATTTTGTTTTATCCAATTTTAACATCGACCCGTCCTTGAAAGACTCTTTACACGAAAGTCCAGTATGAGACATATTAATGGCTAAAGTATTTATCAGACTCAGTACTAGATGTTAAACTACTTGAAATCTTTGCCTTTAACTCGCAATAAAAATCCTCTATATATTGTCGAATTTCGTACTTGCTGGCGTCAACGTATCGTCAACGTCAATTCGTTTCAATTTGTGTCTGAATTATGCACACTTGATTAAAGTTATACTCAACCAAACTTACATTGCTTCTAATTCCGCAGCGGTCATTGAACTGCAATTTTTGAAAACATACACTTTGTTTCGCGTTTTTAATTAATTTGTGCTGTTTGTTAAATAAACCGAAATGCACCTCAGCTGTCAACGTTGCGGATCAACAAATAAGCAACAGCTCCACAATTTACTGCACAGCAATGGACAACTAGATTCGGGCAGCAGTATCAAAACGCACTAAAATTAATATGTTTTCTCAGCAGCAAGCCTACGTTTGCGATATCACCACTGTAAATCAAATGCAGTTTCCAAAAAATTCGCCATCACCGCTAATTATGTATAGTTATTTACTAGCGACGGTTCAACAACAACAATATAATTGTACCATTTCTGACATCGCGCGAATATCAAGTCAATGCCACTAATGGCATTGGCTATGTAAACTAGTCTCTATGTTTTAAAGCTATCGGGCTGAAACTTTGCACGAAACACTTCAATTTGTTGCAGGTAGTATATAAGTCGGAACGGCCGGAATCGGAACACTACATCACATAGCTGTCATAGGAACGATTGGGAAAAAGTGGCATAAATTCGACATTTCCTAATATATTTTATTTATTTCTTGAAAAACTTTATTTAATGACTATTTTAACATATCCTGAAAGTTTTATTAAAATCGAACCACTATATCCTATAGCTGCCATAGGAACGGTGGGAGAAAATGGGTCATTGAGCATAACTGTGGTGTTTTTCAAGACAATTCATTCATTCTTGAGAAATACAGTTTTTATAGACATTAAAGCCGTTTAGAAATTTAAAAACCAAAAGTTCGGATCACTATATGCTATTGCTGCCATACAAACGATCGAACGGCTTAAAGGCAACTGGTCTGCAAGGGTATTCTAAGCTTCGGGTACCGAAGCTAGCCTTCCTTTCTTGTTTTTCTTGCCGTTCACGAGATATGGAGTGCACCAAACACAGAAAACTCATTATTTGAATCCAGACTTTAATGCAGCTACCAATTAAGCAAGCCTCCAGGTTAAATTGAAAACAATAATTCTGTCGGGATTGAACTTTATCCAGCCATCTTGGCGTTAATACTAGACTGCGCTAAATATACAAAACTATTTAAATTAGCCTAATGAACTATTTGGCGGCTACAGCTGCCACATGAAAAGATAATTAATTTACTCTTGGGAAATAATCAACATAATAATTAAAGTCGACTTTGGAAAGATAAAAAAGAAAGACATCTCAGACCAATTAGTCTCTCCTTTTTAAAGCTATCAGACAGAACGTTTGCATCCATACTTCTTACTGTTGCAGATATGTTTAAGGCGGACATTAATCTTTAATATCAGTTTTGTTTCTAGTGAAAATTACTTTTCTTAACCATTAAAGCCAATTTGGATAGATTGAAAAAAGTCGGGTCACTATATAGTTTGAGAGCAATTGGTCTGCAAGGGTTTCAAGCTTCGAGCACCGATACTAGCCATCTTTTATTTGTTTTTAGGCCCTGTACCCAAAGGGTAAAGGGTATATTAAGTTTGTGCAAATGTATGTAACTGGCAGTAGGAGGCGTGGCAGACCCCACAAAGTATATATATTCTTGATCAGCATGACGAGCTAAGTCCATGCCACTACGCCACTCGGCCGATGGCCACATATCATCGGCTTTTCAAGAAATTCTGGTCCATGCCATCATAACAAGAAATCCATTAAATCAAGCGCATACAATAAACGACTCACTATGTCTGCCGGATTTTATTTTGTATCGACCCTTAACCATTTTGACCATCGGCAGGCATGAGAAGATAGCCCACTCAGAACAATTGCCGAAACATCTGACTTGAGCGACTTTTAAATGAAAGCACGAGCGAACTTTCGACATTAGTTGCACCATTAGCCATGCTCTCTGCAATAATAATCGCGGCAGAGATGTTACCTTAACTGGAATGGTTACGTTTGGGTTCGAATCCCAGACCGGACTCGGTGTAAAATTTTTTTTTGTTTTTTGGTATTAATTTATTAAAACCAAATTGGTACAGGGTCTTTGACCGTCGGGAAACTCGACTGTAATCCTTTTCAGGATTGGTAGAAATCTATGCTCCAATTGCATGTGTATTTTTTTTTTAATTTTAGCTTGAAAATTGTGCAGTGCAGGGCAGTGCAAAAATTCAAATACAAATTGCGGGAGCGGTGGGCGTGGCACCTGAAAAAAAACTTCATCTGCGTAATAATTACAAGGATCTGCACTGTTAATAAGGTTATTCCAGCTGTTACAGTTTCTGAGATCCGTTCGTTTATCCAGACGGACATGGCTATATCGACTCAGCTCGTCATGCTGATCAAAAATATATATACTTTGTGGGGTCTGCCACGCCTCCTTCTGCCTGTTACATACAATTGCATAAACTTAATATATGGATATAATAAAATGGAAAATTACGATTAAGGGTATACCTTTACCCTTTGGGTACAGGGTCTTATAAATGATTTACATAACAGTAATCTTAACTGCAGGTGGATTCTTGGTCCCCGGAATCATCATGTCAGACTTATAAATTTACAAGAAAGGAAGGCTAGCTTCGGTACCCGAGGCTTAGAATACCCTTGCAGACCAGTGGCCTTTAAGCCATTCGATCGTTTGTATGGCAGCTATAGAATATAGTGATTTTTGGTTTTTAATTTTCTTAAACGCCATTAATGTCTATGAAAACTGTATTTCTCAAGAATGAATTAATTGTCTTGAAAAACACCAGAGTTATGTTCAATGACCCATTTTCTTACATCGTTCCTATGGCAGCTATAGGATATAGTAGTCCGATTTTGATTAAGCTTTCAGGATAAGTTAAAATACTCATTAAAAAGAGTTTTCTAAAAATTAAATAAATTATCTGGAAAAAAAACGAATTGATGCCACTTTTTCCCAATCGTTCCTATGGCAGCTATGTGATGTAGTGTTCCGATTCCGGCCATTCCGACTTATATACTAGCTGCAACAGATTAAAGGGTCGGTGCAAAGTTTCAGCCCGATAGCTTTAAAACTGAGAGACTAGTTTACATAGCAATAGGGTCAGAGACCCTGCGTTACAAACTTCTGGTAAAAATTATAATACCCTCTGCAAGGTTCAAAAAATTATAATCGGAATAGTTGAAATATTATCTTTCGTTTACACAGCCTAAAACAATAATAAATGGAATATCCGTATTTTTTAACAGGCAATGAGGGCTTTCATTGAATCTAATTTTAAGCTGCTTGACATTGACAGCGACGGAATAGTTGGAGTAAAAGAATACCGATATAACTGCATTACAAGGATAGCTATCGACGATATATCTCCTATTGACAAAGCTTTCGAAACTTTGCTGAACGTAAGCTACTTTTAAATGTTCATTATTAATAAATTTTAAATGTAACTAAATTTAAATTTTTAGGATGAAGATCGGAAACGTGGAGGACTTTCATTAGATCGCTACAAAGAGCTATATGGACAATTTTTGGGTAATACTTCCGATAACCATCCAGCGGTTAATCTTTTTGGGCCGTTATAAATGTTTTTTATATATTTAATTGTCTTCGCTGTTGTTCAACTACTATTTTATTAAGATTTATTTGTAATTACTATGACTTTAAAATTACTACCATTTAGAAATAAAACATTCACATCATTTTGTGTAGAATCGTCAGATGAACAGTTCGTTAACTTTAAAGTTTTATAATTAGATAAGAACATTTGCTCTCAGAAGTTTAAATTAGGTTATGAATTTGATTTGCTCTCTTAAAAAGGCTCTTAAGTAACTTACCTCTCTCTCGAATCCTGCAAGATTTTAGTTTATTGTTGTGTTATATACTAGTTTGCACAAACTTATTCAATAAAATAAATAATTATTTAAAAAACTGCTAAACAAAATTATTTTATTTCGTCTTAATATAGTTTACGTTAAAGATCTAAATGGTCTGAACGTTTCAAATAAACTAAAGTATGCGTTTACATCACACTTACCTATTTAGGCCTATTAGGCATGTGTACAATTTTAAATCCATAAACCATAAAATGTTTTATTCTTGTCGAGGGCGTTTACCTACAACGTAATGAAGGCCAGATCGCCTACCATTAATATATACAGTTCTAAGTTTTTTGATGATTATTAACATGTTCAGGAAAGCCAAAAAATTATAAAGGTACATTATAGCTAGGAACGCTTAACATTTGCAACCTAATTTATATATATTCACATACATATCAGAATAATCAAATTGTTGAGTCAATGAGCTTTTTCATTGGCTATAAGTTCCCCAAATAATCACCAGTAATTGCCACGCAGGGCAATGCTTTTTAGTTTACAGTTTTGGGGTTTATCGATCGAACAAAGATCAAGCGGTCACGGATCGGCCGTGAAGTGGTATCGAGGGAATCATATTTATAGATCGAAATGGCCGTGCGATCGTTAAAAAGACGATAATCAAATAATCAAAGAAAAAATGATAAAGCTTAGGCAAATGGCCGCCGCAATGAGATGAAGGTAATAAGGAATAGAAAGAACAGAAATATATGAAGGGAATTTAAGAGAGTCTTAAGACTCTTAGAGTCCGTAGAGTTGCTGCTAAGCTTTGTGTGTTGTAGGCCTGCCATCTAGCGAATTTTGACGGTTTCGTACTTATTTTGTTGTAGCTGTTTGATCTGGTCTGCGCCAGTCATTATTATCACGTTGAGCCGACACGCCAGAGTATGGAAGCCATAGGTTAGCCACGAAATATCTTACAGATACAATAAAGAGCTAATACATCTACCAGTTAAAAAGCAGCAAGGGTCTCCAAGTAGTCATTAAGGTTATGGAATCGTCGGTATCGAAATTGTTGAAGCTCTCTTAGGCTTCAATGTTAAAACAGTAATTAACATCATTAAACACAGGCTGCAGTCCTTTTTATACCGTTGCAGAGGGTATTTATTTTTGACCAGTAGTTTGTAACGCAGTGAAGGAGACTTCTCCAGCATCACCAGCCGAGTCGATATAGCCATGTCCGTCTGTCCGTCTGTCTGTCTGTCTGTCTGTCTGTCCGTCTGTCCTTCTGTCTGTCTGTCTGTCCGTCTGTCGGTTACTATGTAAACTAGTCTCTCAGTTTTAAAGCTATCGGGCTAAAACTTTGCACCGACCCTTCAATCTGTTGCAGCTAGTATATAAGTCGGAACGGCCGGAATCGGAACACTACATCACATAGCTGCCATAGGAACGATTGGAAAAAAGTGCTATAAACTCGCCATTTTTAAAGATATTTTATTTATTTCTTATTAATGACTATTTTAACATATCCTGAAAGTTTCATTAAATTCGGACCACTATATGCATATATATCCACTATAGCCATAGTTACGTTGGGAGAAAATGGGTCATTGAGCATAACTCTGGTGTTTTTCAAGACAATTAATTCATTCTTGAGAATTCATAGACATTAAATCCCTTTAAGAAAATCAAAAACCAAAAGTCGGATCACTATATCCTTTAGCTGCCATACAAACGATCGAACAGTTTCGGGTACCGAAGCTAGCCTTCCTTTCTTGTTCTTCCAAACTTCAACCTCAGTCGCCAAAAACTCAAAAACACGGTATTCATATTATATACAATATCTCCTGCTTAGAAACATTACTATAGAGAAACCACATAAACGTATCCAATCACTGCAGTGCTCAAACTGACAAGAATATGGACATTCTAAATCCAACTGCACCTTGCTCCTGCACAACCCCTTCCTACGGCACCCACAAACGCATAAGTGAAAAAAGAAACAGCAACGCAGGAACAAAGGGGAATCGACTTTAATAAACTTAATGGTGACAACAACTTTGACTTTGCGATTACTAGAAAAATTCCAAAAAACCTCTTAGAGCCGGACGTTTGGATGACCTTTCATGTGATCATTCAGTTGTTCTACTTTATCTTATTCATTATGCTCCATAACATTATGAATCCAATTTTCTCACGTTGAAAAGAATAGACTGGTACATAAGCTCTCACATAAACCTGAGCCCGGAGGGCAATTGTGCTAGAAACATTGAAAACTCAGTTTACAACCAGGATGACCTAATGTCCTCAGACGCCAAACTTTTATATCCTACAACTTCGACAACATTCTCTTGCATTATCACAAATTCCATCACGTCAGAAATTGGAACTGCTTATGAAGGTTAATACCGTGAATACTCTTCTGCTATCATTCTGGATATTTCCCAGACATTCGACCAACTATGACTGCAAGGACTTATCTACAAAATAAAGCTGTTTGATACATACCTTCTAAAACGGGTATTTACTGTTGAGCATTAAAACTTTATAACAGAAGTGTTTGAAATTGAGGCATACGTACCTCAGGGAAGTGTCTTCGGTCCCAGTCTCTATGTTTTGTATACGGCTGAAATCCAAACAGACCAACGTTTAACGATATCAACTTTTTCCGATGATAATCAAGATGTCCGCTGGAAGCATATTCAAGTCTCTCCGCCCATCTACTACTAATAGAAAAGTGGATTGCAGACTGGCGTACAAAAGTTAACGATAAAAATTTAAACATATCACCTTTAATTTTATTAGGCAAAACTGCTACGCAACTTCATTAAATCATATCTCATTCCCAGGACAGGCGACTTACTTGGAAAAAACACATTCAAGCAAAACGGGAGAAAATGAAGTTGAAGTCCAGAGGACTGCACTGGTTAATCAACCCAAGTTCTCCCATTCGTCTGGGGGATAGAAATAGAGGTCGAATAAGATCCAAGTTGTCCTTGATTGACGTTAATTGCTCGCTTTTTAGAGTTATCAAGGCACATATTTGTTAGTTGAGAGTTTACATTTTCCCTTTTCTACTTTAAGGCGCCAATCCGCTAGCCATTTGTCAATGGCCACCAGATTATTTTTAATAATAGCCGTTGCTTTGGAATGGGATTTTGTGCTATTAAGAATGGCAATGTTATCGGAAAACGTCGAGGTAGTAAAGAGATCGTTTTCGGGAATGTCTGATGTAATTAGTACATCGAGAAGGAGCCAGAGGACGCTACCTTGAGGAACGTCAGCATTGACTCGGTAGATGTGTAGGTTTTGCTTTTAATACTCTTTTATGTAGGTGTCGATGCCAAAGCACTCGAAGGTGGTGTAAGACGAGCTTGAAGATGCCGAGCTTTTCACCACGCTTAGAAATTATGCTCAGCGTAAATTTAGTACGTAAGGTTTAGTATTCGAATAAACGAATATGAGGAACCTTTTGCTTGCGTCGTCTTTTTTCGTTCTTTTGATTTACCGCGTATTTTCGGCCTTCTACATTTGTTTCCAGTTGCAACTGCCCCAACAGCCCCTTCCATGCCCTCGTGCGACTGAAGCAAGCACCCTACAGATTTCCATACCACCACAACAATAGATATGAGTCAAGGAGTTTGTGGATATTTTGAGGAATAAATCTGATTTTCTACATAAGTTCTTTCACCCAATGTGATTGGGTTTTGTCCTGGACAGTGGACTGTGGCTGTGGCCCTACCAGACTGGCTTAGAAAACTTATTTAACAGCTGAAAGATGTGTTATTGAGCGTCGATTGCCGTCATTTGGTCCTGGATTTGTTTAAAACCAATAACCAAATTTTTAAAACCACCTTTGTTTTGCCGCATGAACGATTTTATTTCGTTCTCAATCTCGCGGCTGGCTTCGCAACAATAATGCAATCCAGTCCTAAGGGCCATAGCATCGGCTACATGCCCGGAATAGCTCACGCACTTGCAATGCATGACACTATCGCACAGCCCCCTGTGGATACTGGATGGTCTAGTTGTAATAGCTTTGCGGCAAGTTTTCACTGAACAGATAATTTCTGACATTTTTGCCGTACTTTGGACAACTGTGCAAAGAGAGGTGTGAATTGTGGAGATTGAGTAAGAAGTATGGACAGAAAGAGAGGCATTACTACTGTTGCGGTAAATAGATTTACATATTTATAGATATGGAGAGTGAGAGCGACTTTACTAAGAATTGCGGTTAAAAGATTTACATGCACAACGCAGATGATAAACAATCTGAAACAACATTAAGCTTACACAAAATTACTTGCTCAGTATTATTTAAATAAACAGGTGCATGCACACGCCTAGCGAACGGAAAAAGCTGATCATTACCGCAGATAGTGATCGCGATAGCTTAAATTAGTTACTTTATAAAAACTCTGGGGTTTTTGAATATCAAACGGAAAATTTTCGGGGCGCAAAATAAAAACAAGTCCGTTCGCTATGGGCAGTGTTGCGACAGTCTTTTTGGAGACGGTTATGGCCCGACATAAAGGAAATTTTTATTCAGTGAGCCAGACTGTGGCCGGAGGAAACACTGCATTTCGGCGATACATGTGCAAAAGTAATGCAAAAAATAAAAATGCACAAAAGGTAGAAACTTATATACATATTCATTATTCCCGGAAGGCAAAATGAAGGCTATGTTGAACCAACGCTGATTTGTGGCTCAAAAGAGGATTGTGGCATGGAAGAAGCTACTTTTACAGACACGAAATCTTGCAAGACATGTATGCTGGACCGGTAAGATGCCTGTAATTAACCAAGTCACAGTTTTCGGATCCATTGTATTGGCACTGGATAAGGGCCATAACAAAAACAAGTTCAAAGCAAAGGGCAAAGAATCTTTCGAGTTCGTTGGCGAGTTGGGCGAGATCACCTTGGGACATTCGCAGTATATACTGCATTTGTTGCGACATCATGGTAGCGACAATGGGCGACCAGCGGCAACGCATTTAGATGCAGGGCATCAGGCCATCAAGTGGCATGCGTAAACGACAAAGTGGATAAGGCTTCAAATCAGTCACTCATTGTCGAGCTAATGTTACTGGTACTCTCAACAAGTCCCGGCATTTTGCATTCAGTCGCATAATTGGCTCAGCGCAACAAGGCACCTCATACAGAACACCTGACTGGTATGAAGCATATCCTGAGATATTTGGCACTTACTGTGGACCTAAAACTGCACTACACAAAATGTCATCAGGCACTTGTTGGATATGCAGATGATTTTTATTCTTATATATTTATACCCTTGCAGAAGGTATTATAATTCTGACCAGAAGTTTGTAACGCATTGAAGGAGACATTTCCGACCCTATAAAGTATATATATTATTGATCAGCATCACCAGCCGAGTCGATCTAGCCATGTCCGTCTGTCTGTCTGTCCGTCTGTCTGTTGCTATGTAAACTAGTCTCTCAGTTTTAAAGCTATCGGGCTGAAACTTTGCACCAACCCTTCAATCTGTTGCAGGTAGTATATAAGACGGAACGGCCGGAATCGGAACACTACATCACATAGCTGCCATAAGAACGATTGGGAAAAAATGCCAAAATTTCGCCATTTTTAAAGATATTTTATTTATTTCTTGGTAAACTCTCTTTAATAGCTATTTTAACATATCCAAAAAGTTTCATCAAAATTGGACCACTATATCCTATAGCTGCCATAGGAACGATAGGAGAAAATGGGTCATTGAGCATAACTCTGGTGTTTTTCAAAACAATTAGTTCATTCTTGATAAATACAGTTTTCATAGACATAAAAGCTTTTTTAGAAATTTAAAAACCAAAGATCGGATCACTATATCCTATAGAAATAACCAATCGATCGAACAGTTTTAAGGCAACTGGTCTGCAAGGGTATTCTAAGCTTCGTGTACGGAAGCTAGCCTTCCTTTCTTGTTTTATACTTAAAATGAAAAAGTCAACAACATAATTTAATATGTACTGAACATCTCTTTTCATACACAGATTCAATTTTCATTTCGAGAGGCAACAGATTTTATAATATATAATGAATATTCCTGATCAGCATCACCAGCCGAGTCAATCTAGCCATGTCCGTCTGTTTCTAAGTAAACTAATATCTCAAGTTTCAAGCAATCGTTCTGTACCTTTGCACAGACTCTTATTAGACCCTGTACCCAAAGGTAAAAGGGTATATTAAGTTTGTGCAAATGTATGTAACAGGCGAAAGGTGGCAGACCCCACAAAGTATATATATTCTTGATCAGCATGACGAGCTGAGTCGATATAGCCATGTCCGTCTGTTCGTCTGTTCGTCTGTTCGTCTGTCCGTCCGGATGAACACACGGATCTCAGCAACTGTAAGAGCTAGAAGAACCGTATTACCAGTGTGGATTCTTCTAATACTGAGTAAATTAGAGTTTATTTTTTTAAGTCGGTGCCACGCCCACCGCCCCCGCAATTTGTATTTGAATTTTTGCACTGCCCTGCACTGCACAATTTTCAAGCTAATATTTTTTTAAAAATACACATGCAATTGGAGCATAGATTTCTGGCGATCCTGATTGGTTAATTAGAAAGCGCACAATAAATACTCAAAGTTTACAGTCGCTAACCACAAAAAATCTGTTTATTTGCGCAAACAAACGGTAAATCGCTTCCGTTCGGTGGTTGATTTTTCTCGAAAGTGCCGCTGTAGCTGTATATATGTATGTATGAATGTGCGTCTTCAATATATTTATACTGTATTAGCTACTTTTTTCCAAATGTATATGGTGGTGCAATAGCTAGGACGTCTGGCATAATGAATTTTACAAAGTTTTTTTCTGTTTTTTTTTTTGGAAACATAATAAAATGCATTGCGAATCATTTTATTTAAGAAATCGATTATTTATTCGTATTTTGTATTATTTTTGGTTGGTAAGTGAAAACCTTTTAAAAATTGTATGGCTATTTAATACATATTTAAAAAGTATACATAGATTTTTGTTATACAAAAGGAACATTTTTCCTGTCTAAACGGATGCTGCATTTATATCGTCGACAACATATGGGCATTGTGGGATGTAGTAGTGCCATTTTAATAGGTAATAATAAATTATAGTGATTTATACAAAATTACCCAATTATATTAAAAACTGATAACTTATGACATTTTTTTTCAATCGTTCCTTTGGCAGTTATGTGAGTGTTCCGATTCCGGTCGACTTATATACTGCAATAGATAGAAGGGCTGCTGCAGTTTTACCCCGATAGCTCAAAAACAAAGACTAGTTTTCGTTGAACCAGTCAGACGGACCTGACAGAATCGCAGAGGCCTATCAGTCTACTCTCAATCCTGTCAAAGCTTTTCCATAAATTCCTGGTTGACAGATTACAGCAGTTATCTATAGCAGGCAAAATTCTTCATAACTTATAAAGATTCACATTCTGACCATAAAAGCTAAGGTCCCACAGGGCATCATCTTGGGTCCCATTCTTTACAATATCTTCACAAGCAATATTCTGCGTAATAACAGAAATAATACTATGTTAGCCAGCTTTGCATCAGATCCGTCGATACCTACATATGCAAAAGCTAAATACTAACTGTTTGGTTATGCGGCCAGAGTCAGACTTAAGAGTCTTAAGACTCTCTTAAATTCCCTTCATCTATTTCTGTTCTTTCTATTCCTTATTACCTTCATCTCATTGCGGCGGCCCTTTGCCTAAGCTCTATCATTTTGATCGTGCTATTCGGTTTTCGTCTTTGTAGCGATCACACGGCCAATTCGTGTCCGCTTGCGACTTTTAATATATAAAATTATCTCGGTACGACTGCACGGCCAATTTATGTCCGCTTGCCTACGTTCGATCATTAAATCCCAAATTGTAACCTAAAAAACATTGCCCCTCGTGGCCTAATAAATAGAAATTAAGCTAATATTATTACTTGTGATTATTGCGGAAATTATAGCCAATGAAAAAGCTCATTGACTCAACATTTGGTGACCCCGACGTGATCTTGAACTTTGAAAAATAAATCAAATCACTGGCAATATTAATTTGCCTAAAAATTTAAAAAATTACTGTAATACAATTGTATATACATGAAAACGTGTACATGCGGTTTCATAAACGTATGTAAGTGCATTGCAAAGTTGACGGTGTTCTGTGGAATATGCCGACTTCTTCTCACTGTTTTCGACTATCATCGACAAGGAACCAGATCTGTCTCCAATTGAGAAGCTGCAGCACCTAAGGTCCTGCCTGAAGGGATCGGCTTTGGATGCAGTTCGTTAGCTCGATATATCTGACGAGAACTATACTGTGGCTCTGGATTTATTAAGTAAATGATTAACAACAAGCGTCTTGTCTTTCAGGCGCACATCAGCGCAATATTGGGCCTCCAGAAAATAAAGCATGCATCCGCTGTAAAATTGCGTGGGCTTTCGGACACATTCAATGGGAACCTGCGAGCTTTACAGTCCTTAGGCTGCTTGGAGCAAATTTCTGGCTGTATCATAATTCACAGCTTACTGCAAAAGGTAGATAATGCAACTCGGATAGCGTGGGGCGAGTCTTGCGCATCGTGTCCGCTTGCGACTTTTAATATATAAAATTATCTCGGTACGACTGCACGGCATTGTGACCGCTTGCCTACGTTCGATCATTAAATCCCAAATTGTAACCTAAACAAGAAAGGAAGGCTAGCTTCGGTACCCGAAGCTTAGAATACCCTTGCAGACCAGTTGCCTTTAAACTGTTCCATCGATTGTATGGCAGCTATAGGATATAGTGATCCGATCTTTGGTTTTTAAATTTCTAAAAAGGCTTTAATGTCTATGAAAACTGTTTTTCTCAAGAATGAATTAATTGTCTTGAAAAACACCAGAGTTATGCTCAATGACCCATTTTCTCCTATCGTTCCTATGGCAGCTATAGGATATAGTGGTCCGATTTTTATGAAACTTTTAGGATATGTTAATATTGCTATTAAAAAGAGTTTACCAAGAAATAAATAAAATATTTTTAAGAATGGCGAATTTATGGCACTTTTTCCCAATCGTTCCTATGGCAGCTATGTGATGTAGTGTTCCGATTCCGGCCGTTCCGACTTATATACTACCTGCAACAGATTGAAGGATTGGTGCAAAGTTTCAGCCCGATAGCTTTAAAACTGAGAGACTAGTTTACATAGCAACCGACAGACGGACAGACAGACGGACAGACGGACAGACATACGGACATGGCTAGATCGACCCGGCTGGTGATGCTGATCAATAATATATATACTTTATAGGGTCGGAAATGTCTCCTTCACTGCGTTGCAAACTTCTGGTCAAAATTATAATACCCTCTGCAAGGGTATAAAAACATTGCCCCTCGTGGCCTAATAAATAGAAATTAAGCTAATATTATTACTTGTGATTATTGCGGAAATTATAGCCAATGAAAAAAACAAATTGACTCAACATTTGGTGACCCCGACGTGATCTTGAACTTTGAAAAATAAATCAAATCACTGGCAATATTAATTTGCCTAAAAATTTAAAAAATTACTGTAATACAATTGTATATACATGAATACGTGTACATGCGGTTTCATAAACGTATGTAAGTGCATTGCAAAGTTGACGGTGTTCTTTCGCGTCTTCTTTGTGCTGAACTTCCCGCTTGCTGAACGCATCGGTTCACCCGCTGTTGTTGTTGTTGCGCTGCACTGTTCGCGGGCAAGTTGCCGTCTGTGCATTAACCCTACAAAGCGATCTGCGCATTTTTTAACCCAGTGGGAAAATATTATATTTGAGTTATAAAAAAATAAAATAAAAAATTGTCAAATGGCAACTTTATCTACCACAATTCCTGGGATGGATAAAGTTGAATTTTATAAAAGCAAATCCAAGGCCATATTCGAGCGCGCGCAAGAAATTGGATTGGCTCTAGATGGAGAAGTATTGAGGTCCGCCACCGAAGAAGAGCTAACATGGCGACTGGAGATACTTGATAAAACTCAGGCCTCTTTTATCCAAATGCACGGCAGCCTTGAGGAGCTCGACTTCAACGACATTGGCAGCCCAATTCAAAATGAATTCCTGCCCCTAGTCTTATCCCTGAAGTCAGCCATCCAGCACGAGAAAAAGAATCGCATGGTGGTTGAGGTGCGATGCTCAACAATGCGGCCGGACTTGTCCATGGATGGATCGGGAGTTCCAGTCCAGAGAAGAAAATATGTGCCTGAACTAAAATTGCCAGAGTTTAGCGGCGCTTATGTGGAATATGCCGACTTCTTCTCGCTGTTTTCGACTATCATCGACAAGGAACCAGATCTGTCTCCAATTGAGAAGCTGCAGCACCTAAGGTCCTGCCTGAAGGGATCGGCTTTGGATGCAGTTCGTTAGCTCGATATATCTGACGAGAACTATGCTGTGGCTCTGGATTTATTAAGTAAGTGATTAACAACAAGCGTCTTGTCTTTCAGGCGCACATCAGCGCAATATTGGGCCTCCAGAAAATAAAGCATGCATCCGCTGTAAAATTGCGTGGGCTTTCGGACACATTCAATGCGAACCTGCGAGCTTTACAGTCCTTAGGCTGCTTGGAGCAAATTTCTGGCTGTATCATAATTCACAGCTTACTGCAAAAGGTAGATAATGCAACTCGGATAGCGTGGGACGAGTCTTGCGCATTGGATGAAATACCAACGTGCAATCAGTTCATCGAGTTTCTAGGGAAGCGTTGCCAGCGACTTGTGAGCGTGGAGCATTCAGCTCAGTCTTTTCGCCAGGAGGGAACAAGACGTATAACCAATCCCGATAGAAGCTCGTTTGTCACCACGACCACACCTCCCACTAATTGCATTTGCTGCAATATTCCTGGTCATACCCTTTACAGCTGCTCTACGTTTCTAGGCCTAACCCCGCAAGTCCGTCACCGAGAGGCCAGAAGATTGTCGTTGTGCGTGAATTGCTTAAAAGGAGGCCATCAAACGCGCCATTGTAGGGCTGCAAATTGCAGAAGGTGTGGAGCGAAGCACCACAGTCTATTGCACTTCGACTCACAGCCTATGTCACCTCATGATCAGCGTATTCCAGCAATGGCACAAGCTACTTTGACGAGCCACTCCCACTCTGAAGCCACAACAACGCCTCGATATAAATCGGCAACAGATGTTTCTGGACTTGGAGATTCCAGATCTTGTTCAGATGGATTCACTATTAATCTAAATTTTAAATCGTTAGCCAGCATCTGCTCCTTGGTTGCTCCTACGATTACGGGTAATCAACCCAGTCTCACTGTGTGCCCAGACGATTTTAGGATCCCAAGGAACATAAGACTGGCTGATCCTGAATTTCACAAGTCGCAGAAGATAGATTTGTTGATTGGAGCAAGTTTATTCTTCAAGCTGCTCAGTCTAGGAAAAATCAGGTTGGCTACAGGACTACTACTTCTGCTGAATACTAGTCTTGGATGGATCGTCACTGGTGGAGGCTTTGATGGGAACCAATCGTCAGCCTTGCTGGCTCAGTCACCATCAGAAAGCGGAGGTCAAGATGAGATGCGGATGGAGGAGCTCCCTATGGGTCCGTGGTCCGGCCTTTATCCTGATGCCAAACCAAAGAGAGAAGACGTGCCCAAGGCCATGAAGAAGCAGTCCAAGGATAAGAAGCCAGAACAGGCCAAGGGCAAGAAGGAAGACAAGTCCCTGACCAAGTCTCAAGCGCAACCACAAGCCAACTCTGCCGCAGACAAAGAATCCACCGCCACAAAGCCTACCAATGGCTGGGACGCACCCTTGAAAGTCGGAGAGCAGGAAATCTTCGTGCCCTCGGGCAAACAGCTACTAAAGCAGGCCAACAGCAAGGTAGAAAGGTCCACCCTCCAGCAGGCGGCGCGAGTGCAGTTCGCCACCCCCCAGCCGGGCAGTTCGAAGCGGGTTCGGATCGTGCCAAGTGCAACAGCGCCTATCCTCAGAGTGGCTACTACCGCCAGCAGAAGCTGTCGCCTCTGCTGCCCCACGATGCGGATCGTCTACCACTTCAAGAAATCTGCAAGTTTTGTGTGCTGCCGAAACAGAATGTTGTTGAAAGCCCTTGTCTTCCAACGGGGGAAGGATGTTTGGTTATGCGGCCAGAGTCAGACTCTTAAGAGTCTTAAGACTCTTTTAAATTCCCTTCATCTATTTCTGTTCTTTCTATTCCTTATTACCTTCATCTCATTGTGGCGGCCCTTTGCCTAAGCTCTATCATTTTTCATCGTTCTATTCGGTTTACGTCTTTGTAGCGATCGCACGGCCAATTCGGGTCCGCTTGCGACTTTTGATATATAAAAATTATCTCGGTACGACTGCACGGCCAATTCGTGTCCGCTTGCCTACGTTCGATCGATAATCCCCAACTTTGTAAAACTATATAGAATTTATCTCGGTACGACTGCACGGCATTGTGACCGCTTGCCTACGTTCGATCATTAAATCCCAAATTGTAACCTAAAAAACATTGCCCCTCGTGGCCTAATAAATAGAAATTAAGCTAATATTATTACTTGTGATTATTGCGGAAATTATAGCCAATGAAAAAGCTCATTGACTCAACACTAACCATTGACAACTAAACTGTAAGGAACACATAATAAACTGTCGCAATGCAGCAAATTTTTAAATCAACCAATTTTCTTAACTATAACTGCAAAATACAAAAAAAACATCTACATCTTTAATCACACCTATCCTTATAAATTTATATATATTTATATATGTGTATATGTCTATATATATATATATATATACATTA
>JAJJHY010000855.1:61783-93102 GCA_021224005.1 Drosophila setifemur
TTCTTTCTCGTTTTATTTTATTATATTCGTGGAGTGAACTATTCGTAACTCCATTATTTATTGAAACCCTGTCCGACAAGGACATATATGTACATAGATTGAAGGCAAAAAAATGAAGGAACAAAAACGCAGTAATAAATATGTATCATACTTAACTCCTTCGACATTATCCACAAGGAAATTAGTCCTCAGACTCAAAAATGTATTTGCAAAAAAAAACACTATTCATTTGCAAGCACTTCTAAGAGGAAACAAGTACGAACGTTACAGTCGAGTTTCCCGACTGTTACAGACCCTGTACAAATTTGGTTATAAGCAAAATAAATCAAAACCAAAAAAAAATATTTTCTCCGAGTCCGGTTGGGATTCGAACCCAAGATCTTCGTGCTTTCAATCAAACGTCGTAACCATTCGACCACACAAAACTTTAAAAATCAGCAGCTAATACAGTTTAAATATATTGAAGGCACACATTCATACATATGTATATAAAGGTAGTGGCAGCTGCAGCTGCACTTCCGAGAAAAATCAACCACCGAACGCTAGCGATTTACCGTTTGTTTAAGCAAATAAACAGATTATTTGTGCTTAGCGCCTGTAAACTTTAGGTATTTATTGTGCGTTTTCTAATTAACCAATCTTGATGAAATTTTCATGATCGGTAGAAATCTATGCTCCAATTGCATGTGTATTTTTAAAAAAATTTTAGCTTGAAAATTGTGCAGTGCAGGGCAGTGCAAAAATTCAAATACAAATTGCGGGGGCGGTGGGCGTGGCACCTGAACAAAAAAATTAACTTCATCTGCGTTATAATTACGAGAATCTGCACTGTTAATAAGGTTCTTCTAGCTCTTGCAGTTTCTGAGATCCGTTCGTTTATCCAGACGGACAGACGGATGGACGGACAGACGGACATGGCTATATCGACTCAGCTCGTCATGCTGATCAAGAATATATATACTTTGTGGGGTCTGCCACGCCTCCTTCTGCCTGTTACATACATTTGCACAAACTTAATATACCCTTTACCCTTTGGGTACAGGGTCTAAAAAATGTTTATTAAATCATAAATATAATAATTATGGGCCGTGACACTCTTTGTAATAGTTATAGTTTGTAATAGTAAAACTCATTTTTTATATTTTAATATTTGTGTCCCGTTGCAGAGGGTGTTAAAATTATGAACATAAGTAAACGCATGGAAAAATATTCTTGATCAGCATCAGCTGAGTCCATCTTACTCTTGCTGCTCAAATTAGTCCCTCAGTTTTGAAGCTTTTAGGTCTTCATTCTGTTTTGGGTAGTATATAAGCCGGAATCGGAAAACAAAATCACATAGCTTCCATATGATTGGGAAAAAATGTCATACATTCGCAATTTTCAACATAACTAATTTATTCTTTAGAAATCACTGTTTTATTTAACTTTTTTTCGCCGATCCTGAATCCCATAAAATCGCTTTTCTGTATTCTATATAGGCAAATGGGTCAAGAAAATTAATTAAAGCCGGTTTACAAAGTTTAAATAAAAACTCTTTTGATGCCATATGAATCGAACGGTCCCCCATCAAGATCAAGAGGTTTGAGGGCAAATGGTCTTCAAAGATATTGCAAGTTTTGGGCTCCTACTACTTTACTACTACTTTTTTTCTAGTTTATTAGACATTTTAATAATTTCAGGCCATATTTATGTTGTCCTATCTATTTGTTCAATTGATGATTTTAAGGTGTTTTATCTGAAATCATGCTTTATTTAAGTAAAATAAATCTGAGATTTGGATTATTATTATGACCATAAAATGTTATCGCACTTAAAAATTGTTGTGTACCATCAATTATATGAGTGCTACAGATTAAATTGCGGGGCGTGACATAGATATAAAGAGATATTTTTTAAAACGTATATAAATATGTAAATATAGTGCTTCTAACTTTACATTCTCCGAGATATTTTGGATTTAGCGTGGGGTTCACTCAAGTCACACAATGGCGACTTTACCTTTTGTAGTCTCTGAGATATTACTACATATGTTAAATAAATTTAAAAAATATATTTGTTAATCTTTGGCAAAAAAAAACATTTTTTTGTATGATTATATTTAAAAACACAAGCAAAATTGAGTTAAATGAATAAAAAAAAAACAAGAAAGGAATGCTAGCTTCGGTACCCAAAGCTTAGAATACCCTTGCAGACCAGTTGCACTGGACGGAAGACACCGCACTAGCACCGGCCACAGACGCTATTAAAGATTCGGTTTCCGAATGTGCCAGTGTGGTAGGACCACAGCCACAGTCCGTCCCAGAGCCAGGACAAATCCCATTAATTCCGAAAGTCAAAACCATCCCAGTCCCGAATATACCCACTCCGTCGAGGCAACTAAGGTCCGGACTACCGGCTCCACTTGGTTCCGACAGCGTCAAACCTGCAGAACCAAAACCCCTCACGGTAATCCCACCCAAAAAACAAATATTTTTATCGCGTCTTGCCCCTGACCTCTCTGCGACTGACGTCGCTGCTTTTATACGAAGCAAAACAATAGCCGAGGTAAAGGTAAAAAAATTCAACTTTTCCTACGCTAGGGACATTGCATCTTTCAAAATAAGTGTCCCATTAGAGTTCTTCGACATTATTTGCTCTCCCGGTTTCTGGCCAGAGCATATTATAGTCCAAGAACACCAAGCTAGGAAAAGAATTAAAAATAATAAAAGGCCTATTGCCATTAAACTTCCCCAGCCAACTGCACCTGCTGTGGTCACAAAAAACTAGCCTCCTCTTTCCTTATATCCTATCAGAATACAAGAGGCCTACGAAGTAAGCTTACTAAATTGTACTCTGATAGTTTTTCATTTGGTTCACAGGTGATTGTGTTTACAGAAACCTGGTTAAAACCCAACATCCTTAGTTCCGAGGTTTTCCCAGGCAAGTACACAATCTTTAGAATTGATCGTCCTTCCCGGCGGGGAGGTGGAGTATTACTTGCGGTTGACTCCAAACTCCCGGCGGAAGAGATATGCCTTCAAGAATTCGGTGATATCGAATTCATTTGCGCTAAAATAACTTTCTCAGGTAACACTTTCTTTATTACCTGTTCATATATTCCGCCTTCTTCAGAGTTACCCATGTACTGGAAGCACTTATCCGCTATCCAATCTGTTTCTAACTTGCTTGCCGCAGGGATCAGTTGATCGTTCTTGGTGATTTTAATATACCAGAAGTCAATTGGTCCGATGATACAAAGTCTAACTCTGTATTGCCGATGGCGCAACAAGACCTTATTGTTGGCCTGCTTGAACTGTCATTGTCACAAATTAACAATGTGCGAAATTCTTTAGGCCGCATACTGGATCTGTGCTTTGTATCAGACCCGGACAACGTGATTTTATCAAGAACCTCCCCTCTAACACAACCTGAAGATCACTATCATCCCACTTTCGAGATGACGATCGACATTGTAGAAATCGAGGTTTCCAAATCGAATAGGAGAGCCCCGCGTACCAGATGCTTTCGGAATACTGATTTCCTTAAATTAAACTCTCTTTTAGCCGGCTATGATTGGTCCGACCTCTACTCATGCACCGACATTCTGAAGTGTGCTGAGTTATTTTATAAAAAATTAAATATGTTTCTTGACTTATGTGTTCCGCTGCGGTATCCACCTAATTCAGAATCTCCGCCGTGGTTTACCAAACATTTAAAAAATTTAAAAATAATAAAAAATAGAACTTACACTAAATTAAAAGAAACTGGGTCGAGCAAGGTATATGCTCAGTACTTAACTGCTCGGTCAAATTTCACAGTGCTATCATAATTATTTAACTCGTTGCATGGTCCAGTTCACTCAGGACCCAAAACAGTTTTATAATTTTGTTAACACCAAGCGTAAGTCTGTTCTATTCCCACCCTCTATGTCCTTTGAAAACTCATCGGCAAACACCGATCAGGCCATTGCCGATCTTTTTGAAAGATTTTTCAAAACCACATATGAACCCGCTAAAATTTTAAACCATACGGATTCCCAGAAATTCCCAAGGTCAAATGCAATTTTCTGTCCCGTCATTAACGAAAGCTCGATTATAACCGATCTTCAACGGGTTAAGCCAACTTTTTCGCCAGGACCGGATGGTATACCAGGCTGCGTGCTTAGATACTGCGCCGATTACCTGAGCAAGCCTCTTCTAAAGTTATTTAATTTGTGTCTCGAGTCCTCAACGTTTCCTCGGATATGGAAGGAATCATTCGTTATTCCGATCCATAAAAAAGGTAAACGAAGCGAGGCAAGCAATTACAGAGGTATCTCTAAATTGTCTGCTATCCCCAAGCTTTTCGAGAAACTTCTAACCCCTCAATTGCAACACCTATGCAGCTCTTTTATTTCTCCATGCCAACATGGATTCATGAAACGTCGCTCGACGACTACTAATCTTTTGGAGCTCTCATCTTTTGTTATCGAGGGCTTCCAGTCAAATTTTCAAACGGACGTCATTTACACAGACTTCAGTAAAGCATTCGACTCCGTTAATCACTCTCTTCTTTTAAAAAAGCTTGACAAAATGGGCTTCCATATATGCTTACTAAAATTGATCAGCAGTTACTTGAGTAATAGAACTCAAAGGGTTCTTTTCAAGAGCTCACTTTCTGGTGAAATCCATGTCACCTCGGGCGTCCCTCAAGGTAGCCACCTTGGTCCTCTGCTGTTCACACTCTTCATTAACGACCTTCCATCGGTCGTGCTTAATTCTCGCGTACTAATGTACGCGGACGATGTCAAGCTTTGTATTCAATATAATGATTCCTCTTGTCAATCGGTCTTACAGGCCGATCTTAATAACTTACAGGCATGGTGTCAAGCAAATTCACTAAAATTAAACGGCTCTAAGTGCAAACTGATAACATTTCATCGTAAAGATCCTCAGTTTGCTGCTTACTCTCTAGACGGAGTCTTTCTTGATAGAATCACGCGTATCGATGATCTTGGTGTCGTACTTGATGCCAAATTAAAATTTACTGACCACATTTCATGCATGGTAAATATGGTCATGGGTGTGTAAGGTTTTATAAAAAGGTGGTCAAAAGAATTTAATGACTCCTATGTGACTTAGTACGTCTCGCTTGTCCGGCCAATTCTTGAGTACGGATCATGTGTCTGGAGTCCTCAGTATGGAGTTTACCAAGACAAAATCCGTGCAAAAAAGATTTCTGATCTTCGCGTTTAGAGGCCTAAACTGGGAACCAAACTTTCAACTTCCATCTTACTCTAGTAGACTTATGCTACTAAACCTACCCACCACACTTACTAATCGTAGAACAATGCTAGGTGTAGTTTTTATCCTTAAACTAATACACAACGAGGTTGATAGTTCTGCCTTATTAAAACGGATCAACTTTAATGTGCCCCGTAGACGAACAAGAAATTTTATCCCACCAGCTTTAAACTATAGTAGTTTGAATTATGTCCTGCATGAGCCCTTTAGAGTACTTTGCTCAGACTATAACGTAGTGCACCAACTAACGTCCGATTTTTCTTCTATTAACGACCTTATGCATATTAAGTCCCTAATTCTTACCTACCTTACTCACCACAATTCTATGTAATTTTCCTCGAAATCTTTCTACTATTTTCCCTGCATGCGCGGTCCTATCATCGCGATCGAACCGTACGTTATGCGGCTGCGCCCCTCGGTCGGTTGGGCGGAAGGTCGGTTGCATCACGTGCAACGGGATTCGAAAAAAAAAATGAGCAGTTTGGATTGGGAGATCGATAATATTTCGTACGGGCAAGCCTGGGTGCTGACTGGGATGGCGATTAAACGGATCGCAAATCGTACATACATACGCTATTTCCTGGCTGGTGGTCCAATATCTGGGAAATCGGAAAAACAACGAAAATTGGTTGGCGATGCGGAAATTCCAACAGTTGTGTTTGGTGATAACCATAGCGAAAAACTGGCGAAGAATCCCGCACATCATTTCAGGGCGAAGGAAGCATGTAGATATTCGATATCATTTTGTTCGCGAAATAGTAAAAGTGGCTCAAATCGAGTTGGAATACGTTTCAACAAATAAAACAAGTAAAAACGTTACAGTCGAGTTTCCCGACTGTTACAGACCCTGTACAAATTTGGTTATAAGCAAAAAAAATAAAAAATAAAAATATTATATTCACATCGAGTCCGGTCTGGGATTCGAACCCAAGATCTTCGCGTTTTAAGTCGAACGTCGTAACCATTCGACAAACCCAAACTTTTTGAACCGACAGCTAATACAGTATAAATATATTGAAGACGCACATTCATACATACATACACATTCTTATGTATGTATATGAAGGTAGTGGCAGCGCAGCTACAGCGGCACTTCCGAGAAAAACCAACCACCGAACGCAAGCGATTTACCGTTTGCACAAATAAACAGATTTTTTGTGTTTTGCGCCTGTAAACTTTAGGTATTTATTGTGCGCTTTCTAATTAACCAATCTTGATGAAATTTTCAGGATCGGTAGAAATCTATGCTCCAATTGCATGTGTATTTTTAAAAAAATTTTAGCTTGAAAATTGTGCAGTGCAGGGCAGTGCAAAAATTCAAATACAAATTGCGGGGGCGGTGGGCGTGGCACCGACTTAAAAAAATAAACTTTAATTTACTCAGTATTAGAAGAATCTACACTGGTAATACGGTTCTTCTAGCTCTTACAGTTGCTGAGATCCGTGTGTTCATCCGGACGGACAGACGGACAGACGGACAGACGGACATGGCTATATCGACTCAGCTCGTCATGCTGATCAAGAATATATATATTTTGTGGGGTCTGCCACGCCTCCTTCTGCCTGTTACATACATTTGCACAAACTTAATATACCCTTTACCCTTTGGGTACAGGGTCTAATGATAGCCGATATATTAACCAAGAATTTATGAAAGCATAATGAAATTAAAAAGACTAAGCTTGAAGTAACTATTGTAAACATGTATGCATTGTGGAAGGGTGTTGAATTTGAACTTTATTGACACAACGCACACATGTCATATTTTGTTTTCCTTTCATTTGGTAATCCCATGCCATGCATTATGTTAGGAGCAGCCCTTTAACATTTCCAATAGTTTAGTTGCGAATAAAGCACCTTTATCCCGGATTTTAAGCCTTTGATTTTTAAGGTCACACTATTAGTTTCATAAAACTATCACGGCACTCAGTATACATATATTTATAACGGACAGCGGTTGTTTAGTAATAGGGTCCGATCCACCCTCATAAACATACATGGCAGCCTGGTAAAATACCTACACTACACAATTCTCCGCATTAAACTCATACCAGAATTGTAACAAAACAAGAAAGGAGTGCTAGCTTCGGTACCCGAAGCTTAGAATACCCTTGCAGACCAGTTGTTTTTAAGCCGTTCGATCGTTTGTATGGCAGCTAAAGGATATAGTGATCTGACTTTTGGTTTTTGATTTTCTAAAAGGGATTTAATGTCTATGAATTCTCAAGAATGAATTAATTGTCTTGAAAAACACCAGAGTTATGCTCAATGACCAAATTTCTCACATCGTTCCTATGGCAGCTATAGGATATAGTGGTTTGATTTTCATGAAACTTTCAGGATATGTTAAAGTAGTCATTAATAAGAAATAAATAAAATATCTTTAAAAATTGCGAGTTTATAGCACTTTTTCCAATCGTTCCTATGGCAGCTATGTGATGTAGTGTTCCGATTCCGGCCGTTCCGTCTTATATACTACCTGCAAGATTGAAGGGTCAGTGCAAAGTTTCAGACCGATAGCATTAAAACTGAGATACTAGTTTACATAGCAACTGACAGACGGACAGACAGACAGACAGACGGACATGGCTAGATCGACTCGTCTGGTGATGCTGATAAAAAATATATATACTTTATAGGGTAGGAAATGTCTCCTTCACTGCGTTACAAACTTCTGGTCAAAATTATAATATCCTCTGCAAGGGTATAAAAATCCATAATTCTATATGGTATCCCACTAATGAGGTACAAAGGTAAGTTTATGGTATATTTGGAAATTCTTTTGGTATATTCGAATGGCATCCCCGCCGACGCACTGGTGCATGTGTGACAAATAGTTTATAGTAGGTATCTTTAATCACTTTTTATTATATCCGATTCTCATAATGTATTCGGGTAAATGCATGTAAAAGGAAGAATATACGTTTTCGATTCTATAAAGAATATATATTGTTGATCAGCATAAACAAATCTCAGAGACTACAAAAAAACGAGCCTAAAGTTTTCACATGTACACTTTTATGAATTTCGCGCACATCAAGATTGTTTTAAATTGCGTAGAAACAGACAGACTTGGAGTTGGCAAACATTGGGAACTAACTTGATCTGCGTGATCCAGGTAATCTTCTTATGGGCCGGGAGTGGGAAGGCCAACAATTAGAAACAAAATTGATCTACAAATTGTGGGAGCGTCGCGAAAAAATTCATAAACTAGTTCTAACCATCTATAAGATGTACATATGTACATTCTCATCTATTCTACTAATTCATGCAGATGGTTAGACCCTGTACCCAAAGGGTAGAGCGTATATTAAGTTTGTGCACACCACAAAGTATATATATTCTTGAACAGCATGACGAGCTGCATCGATATAGCCATGTCCGTCTGTCCGTCCGGTTGAACGAACGGATCTCAGCAACTGTAAGAGCTAGAGTAACCATTACCAGTGTAGATTCTCCTAATACTGACACAGCTGAAGCTAATTTTTTTTTTCGGTGCCACGCTCACCGCCCACGCAATTTCTATTTAAATATTTGCTCTGCCCTGCACTGCAGAATTTTCAAGTTAACATTTTTGAAAAATGCACATGCATAGATTTCTGGCGATCCTGATTGGTTAATTAGAAAGCGCACAATAAATACTCAAAGTTTACAGTCGCTAACCACAAGTAATCTGTTTATTTGCTCAAACAAACGGTAAATCGCTTGCGTTCGGTGGTTGATTTTTCTCGGAAGTGCAGCTGCAGCTGCCACTACCTTCATATACATATGTATGAATGTGCGCCTTCAATATATTTATTTATACTGTATAGCTGCAGGTCCAAAAAGTTTGGGTTGGGTTGGGTCGAATGGTTACGATGTTCAACTGAAAGCGCGAAGATCTTGGGTTCGACTCCCAGACTAGACTCGGTGTAAAATTTTTTTTTTTTTTTGTTTGTATTTATTTAGCTTATAACCAAATTTGTACAGGGCCTGTAACAGTCGGGAAACTCGACTTACTTGTTTTAAAAGTAATTTTAAAAAATATCTTTTCCTTTATATTGTTACCAAAATGCCAGACAAATTTAATATGAGCTTTAATGAGCTCAACACTGCATCACAAAACGAACTAAGGAACGATTGTAAAGAGCTAAAAGTCACATTAAAATTTTTCCATTCCATTACAATACGAACAATGGACAAATATGATTAACATAACTCGGGTGTTTGTCATTACAAACAAGAAAGGAAGGCTAGCTTCGGTACCCGAAGCTTAGAATACCCTTGCAGACCAGTTGCCTTTAAATTCTTCGATCGATTGTATGGCAGCTATAGGATATAGTGATCCGATCTTTGGCTTTTAAATTTCTAAAAAAGCTTTAATGTCTATGAAAATTGTTCTTATCAAGAATGAATTAATTGTTTTGGAAAACACCAGAGTTATGCTCAATGACCCATTTTCTCCTATCGTTCCTATGGCAGCTATAGGATATAGTGGTCCGATTTTTATGAAACTTTCAGGATATGTTAAAATTGCTTTTAAATAGAGTTTACCAAGAAATAAATAAAAAACCTTTAAGAATGGCGAATTTATGGCTGTTTTTCCCAATCGTTCCTATGGCAGCTATGTGATCTAGTGTTCCGATTCCGCCCGTTCCGACTTATATACTACCTGCAACAGATTGAAGGGTTGGTGCAGTCCGATAGCCTTAAAACTGAGGGACTAGTTTACATAGCAACCGACAGACGGACAGACAGACGGACAGACAGACAGACGGACAGACGGACATGGCTAGATCGACTCGGCTAGTGATGCTGATCAAGAATATATATCCTTTATAGGGTCGGAAATGTCTCCTTCACTGCGTTACAAACTTCTGGTCAAAATTATAATACCCTCTGCAAGGGTATAAAAATCAATTCTTGGGAAAGACACTTTTCATATGAATTAAAGCTAATTGGAAAATATTTAAAAGATCACTGTCATTTAGCTGTCATGCAAAGCTTTTTGAGAGCAATTGGTCTGTTTTAAGCAAACCATTTTTACATGGAAATATCGTTATGGTTGGAGTCAGAGGTGTCCCCATTAAGGCTTTGCTAACTTCTTGGCAGGGTATCCTATAATCATAAATATATTTTAACTTTTCTAATTCCTGAAAATTAAAGAATCTTATTAACATCAACGAAGCTATCACATTTCTGGAACATTTAATATTTACAAGAACATCCCCAATTTCTTGTTGTGGTATTTTATATACATAGGTATATATAAATATATAAATATGTGTGTATGTAGCTTTTCAAGCCAGCAGTACTATAATTTTTGTGCCACGAAAAAGAAAATAGAAGCTGATGTAACCAATGCACTTACTTACGTAAATACTTATCCATACATATGTAAGACTTTAACAATATTAAAGTTTATTCCAAACTATAGATTTATTGTTTATGTTTAGTGTAAATAAAGTAATTTACCTTTGGTAAATATGAATAGAACTGATTCCAACTTAACGCATATGTAGGTACATCCGGAAGCAGATATGTACAAGTATGTACACCTAAGGTCTCGAAAATAGGAGTGCAGGTATGCAGAGGCTATAAATCAAATTATAATGACTATGAAAGCACATATGTTATTTGTTTTTATACTAATGCAGAGGGTAATATAATTTTGACCAGAAGTTTGCAATGCGGTGAAGGAGACATCTCCGACCCCATAAGTATATATATTCCTGATCAGCATCACCAGCCCAGTCGATCTAGCCATGTCCGTCTGTAGGTTGCTATGTAAACTAGTCTCTCAGTTTTAAAGCTATCGTGTACCAACCATTCTATCTCTTACAGGTAATATATAAGTTAGAACGGCAAGAATCGGTACACTACATGACATAGCTGCCACAGGAACGATTAAGAAAAAAGGTCGTAAGTTCGACATTTTGTAAGATAAATTATTGATTTTTTATAAATCCATTTTAAAAATCTATGTTAACCTATCCTAAAAATCTTATCAAAATCGGACTACAATATTCTATAGCTGCCATAGGAACGATGTGAGAAAATGGGTAATTGACCATAACTCAGGTGTTTATTAATAAAATTAATTATTTCTTGGACTGCCAATATAGCCAATATAGAAAATAGAAAAACCAAAATCGGACCACCATATCCTATAGATGCCAAACATACTATAGAAGGGCTTGAAGGCAACTAGTCTGCAAGGATATTCTCAGCATAGGGCCCCGAAGCTAGCCATCTTTTCTTGATTTTTAGATATGTTGTCTATGGGTCGGGTACAATTTCTTTTGGTCAAGATTTCATGAGTAATATAAATGTAACTGATACTTTTGTTTGTTTCATTTGGATAAAAGGATTTCAAATGTTGATATTATCAAAAAAGTGATTCGTAGTGTTTGATATGTATTAAAATATTCAAAATTATTAAAGTTGTGAGCAGTTATGTTATCGAGCTTTTTAGACCCTGTACCCAAAGGGTAAAGGGTATATTAAGCTTGTGCTGTATGCAACAGGCAGAAGGAGGTGCGGCAGACCCCACAAAGTATATATATTGTTGATCAGCATGATGAGCTGCATCGATATAGCCATGTCCGTCTGTCCGTCCGGTTGAACGAACGCATCTTAGCAACTGTAAGAGCTAGAGTAACCATATTACCAGTGTAGATTCTCCTAATACTGACACAGCTGAAGCTATTTTTTTTTTCGGTGCCACGCTCACCGCCCCCGCAATTTCTATTTAAATATTTGCTCTGCCCTGCACTGCACAATTTTCAAGCTAACATTTTTGAAAAATGCACATGCAATTGGAGCATAGATTTCTGGCGATCCTGATTGGTTAATTAGAAAGCGCACAATAAATACTCAAAGTTTACAGTCGCTAACCACAAGCAATCTGTTTATATGTTTAAATAAACGGTAAATCGCTTGAGTTCGGGGGTTGATTTGCCTCGGAAGTGCCGGTGAGAACGCACTACAATAATAAACATGTGTGTGAATATGCGCTTTGAATATATTTGTACTGTATTAGCTACTCGCTTCGAAAAGTAAATGCTGGTGCACTGGTAGGACCTCTGACTATCAACTCGAACGTCACAGGCTCGAGCCCTAGACCAGACTCGGTATTTTTTTTATTTTTTTTGGTTTTGATTTATTTTGCTTATAACCAAATTGCTATAGGGTCTTTAAAAGCCGGGAAACTCGATTGTAACGTTCTTACTTGTTTTTTTTCTACGTTGGTATTATTCTTATTATAAAACACGATTTTTTTAAAAACAAGAAAGGAAGGCTAGCTTCGGTACCCGAAGCTTAGAATACCCTTGCAGACCAGTTGCCTTAAAACTGTTCGATCATTTGTATGGAAGCTATATTAGGATATAGTGATCCGATTTTTGGTTTTTAATTTTCTAAAACGGCTTTAATGTCTATGAAAACTGAGAGACTAGTTTACATAGCAACACCCAGACGGACAGACAGACAGACAGACAAACGGATATGGCTAGATCGACTCGGCTGGTGATGCTGAGCAAGAATATATATACTTTATATGATCGGAAATGTCTCCTTCACTGCGTTACAAAATTCTGGTGAAAATTATAATACCCTCTGCAAGGGTATAATAAAATGGAATATTTTTTAAAAAGTTCGTTGTAAATTTAAGACATCTCGAAAAATTTATTGTTGCTTTAGCAACAGAATATATATTGCATTGATTATTTAATATATATAATTGATATTTTGTTATGTAATGGAATTTTAAATTCTGATATATCAATTAATTCAGAGATGACTACTGGTTTATGTTCCTGTTTATAAATTTTATACCCTTGCAGAGGGTATTATAATTTTGACCAGAAGTTTGTAACGCAGTGAAGGAGACATTTCCGACCCTATAAAGAATATATATTCTTGATCCGCATCACCAGCCGAGTCGATCTACGGCATAATGGCCTTGATTTGCTCATCGCACTTTAGCAAGCGCACTGATCACACTGCAACAACGACTAGAACATCTTCTAATGGACTGCGACTGAGATGGTCTACATGGAGTATCCACTGCGCCACCTGCCTTGGAACGCCTTGTTTACTTGTTGTTTGCTTGAAAGTAATGTAGTGACCATCTTGAATTGGACACCCAGCAGATAATACTGGTGAGACCAAGGAAAGATTGAACAGCTTTAATGTTTTTCGGCCTATGGAAGCGGCTGACGGCTGTAGTTTTCTCTTTTCTAGGCTAGATTTTCCATCACCTGGCCAAGCAAATGTATACGCGACTGTAAAAAGGTGCATTTCTTCAACTTGATTTTCAGTTTGTACTCCGCAGCAGCTTGTAGGACTACATTCGTCTTCTGCACACATTCCTCCCGATTGGCGGCGTAACCAATGATGTCATCCATGTACAAATGCATCATGTCTCTGTTGATCAAAAGTGTTTTTCAAATCTGATAAGACAGCAGGGGAGTTTCGGAATCCAACTTTCTGCTTTCTTCTACGGGCAATTGAAAAACCCAATTTCCCAAATCCAATATTGTGAAGTATTTAGCTGACTGCAATTTTTTTAAGACGTTCTCGGGAAACAATCATCCAGCACCATGCTGCGGAGTTGCCTGTATTCAACGCAGATTCGCAATGTTTGTTTGGTTTTTTTACTACGACCACCTTGAGATGACGATTTGCCACTGCTTGACTTGATCTTGAACAGTTTTTGCCTCTTTTAGAGATAGACCACTTGACGACTGGTGAAACGGCTTAGCACAGTGTCAGGGGTGATTTTTAAATCAATTGGGCAAATAATAGGCATTGCCGGCGACTGATAGCTACTCTGGCTGCTCAACGCCTTGTTTGCTGAAATGACGGATTTTCAAAAATAGAATACATGCTCAGAGGATACTCATCTATCGATTTATTTTACTTATCCAGACATGAGAAGAAGAATCCCAATAATCTCAATCTCAATAATTGAATTGTTCATGCAGCTCATACAATTTACAATTATAAAGACAGAACTGAAATCACTTTTCCACTGAATCCCGTCGACAATATATCTAATTAATAATTTGAATTCAGTATTACTAAACGAAGTGATTTTTGTCATTTACAGCACATATTCTCGGAAACTCTTCTGTTTGTACGTCCACGTAGCTCTGCATGCAAATCAGCACTGCACACTTGTTCGCCACCGAATTCAGCATTCAATAGCAATCGCAGGTCCGCATAATTACACACAGTGTTCCAACCCTGGACCAGCTTTTTGTTGAGCGCAGGCAGCAGCATTCAATTTGAAGCTATCAAACCAAAAATTTTAGGTCTTGCCTTCGCCGTCAAAATCTGCCACTATTTTGCAATTATTCCGCAATTGACCACCCAGCTGTCGTAGCATTTCATTACTTTCGGCAATTGTCTTCACTTTTTTGACCATTGAGATTTCTGCGTTCTCTTGTCTGCTTTTTTTATTGCACCGCTTGCTGTTGCTATTTTCGCGGCACTTTGGGTTGCGCTTATTTAGCCAATTCTGACCGCAGCGCCGATATTTTATCTGAATTCCGAGTACCAGTTCTGAATTACACATTTTTTTTAGTCACTACGCAATTCGATTTTTAAAACAATTTTGACGCCAACTTTTAAATTTTATTTGTTATTGCTTCGAAGTTTTTGGTGAGAAGTAAAGTGCGACTGGATTTACATTTGGGGTAATGTGTAATTACATTAGTTTATTAATAATAGAATAATGATAAGATAGAATTATGAAAAGAATTTACTTTGATTATTGAACTGGATAACGTTGGCAACAACGTTAGCATTAAATGAATTCGACTTAATTAATCACGGCTCGACTGTTCTGCACGATTGCTCTCTGCTCCGCTTCTTAATAAACGGGGGCAATGCTGCTGATAGCTGCCAACTTACATACTTATGACTCTTAATGGCAACCGCCGAAACAGCATTGGTCTGCAAAGGCTAAAAATACTAAGGTTCTCTTCATCAATTTGGTGTCGGTCAAAAAAGAAATTTGTTGATATTATATCTACAACTGTGATTTTTCCGCGTTTTCCGAGTGCAATGTACTATGCTTACCAGGCAATAAAAAGCTTTAAGAGATTTCTTTGTTTTAAAGATATTGTGCTGTTAATTAGCACTAACTCTTATCTACTAGCTCTATTGCTGTTATTTTTGCAGTTTTGCCTCGAATCTAGCCTACCTTTCTTGTTTTCATGTTTCTGAAAAATTAAAGTTGTGGGTTGTTACTGCAACTACTACTGCTTTTTTTAATATTTTTTTTGTTAGTTTTTCTTATTTTTTTTTTAAATTTTAATATTAATTTTTAGACCCTGTACCCAAAGGGTAAAGGGTATATTAAGTTTGTGCAAATGTATGTAACAGGCAGAAGGAGGCGTGGCAGACCCCACAAAGTATATATATTCTTGATCAGCATGACGAGCTGAGTCGATATAGCCATGTCCGTCTGTCCGTCTGTCCGTCCGGATGAACCCACGGATCTCAGCAACTGTAAGAGTTAGAGGAACCGTATTACCAGTGTAGATTCTCCTAATACTGACGCAATTAGAGCTTATTTTTTTAAGTCGGCACCACGTTCACCGCCCCCGCAATTTGTATTTGAATTTTTGCACTGCCCTGCACTGCACAATTTTCAAGCTAAAATTTTTAAAAATACACATGCAATTGGAGCATAGATTTCTATCTATCCTGAAAATTTCATTAAGATTGGTTAATTAGAAAGCGCACAATAAATACCTAAAGTTTACAGGCGCTGAACACAAAAAATCTGTTTATTTGCGCAAACAAACGGTAAATCGCTTGCGTTCGGTGGTTGATATTTCTCGGAAGTGCCGCTGCAGCTGTACTGCCACTACCTTCATATACATATGTATGAATGTGCGTCTTCAATATATTTATACTGTATTAGCCGTCGGTTCGAAAAGTTTGGGTTTGTCGAATGGTTACGACGTTCGACTTAAAACGCGAAGATCTTGGGTTCGAATCCCAGACCGGACTCGGTGTGAATATATATATATATATATATATATATTTTTTTTTTTGCTTATAACCAAATTTGTACAGGGTCTGTAACAGTCGGGAAACTCGACTGTAACGTTCTTACTTGTTTTTTATATATATATTATTTCTGGTATTTATTACGATACACTGCAAGTTGGAATTGTTCAAGTGGAGTTTTGTAGAGAGTGCTTGTGAGAACACACTACCTATATATACATATGAATGTGTGCTTTCAATATACTTATATATTAGCTATTTGATTGGAAATGTATTTGGTGGTGCAATAGTTAGAATGTCTGGCACATATCATTAGGTTCGAGGCCAGTAGTTTTTTTTTTGAAATTTTTTGTTTCGTTATTAATTTATTTTGCTTATAACACAATTGGTGCAGGGTATTTAACAATCGGAAGAGAGACTGTAATGTTCATACTTGTTAAACCTTATTATATAATTATAATTTTGACAAGCTTGCAACGCAGTGAATGAAACATCTGCGACCCCATGAAGTATATATATTCTTGATCAGCATCACTAACCGAGTCGATCTAGCCATGTCCGTCTGTCTGTCAGTCTGCCTGTTTCTACGCAGACTAGTCTCTTAGTTTTGAAGTAATTGGGCTGAAACTTTGCACCGACTTTTCTATCTGTTGCAGGTGAATATAAGTCGAAACGGCTGGAATCAGAACACAACATCACATAGCTGCCATAGAAACGATTGGGAAAAAGTGTCATAAATCCGCCATGTTTTAAGATAACTAATTTATTTTTAAGGAAACTCTATTTAATGACAATTTTAACATATTCTGAAAGTATCATCGAAATCGGACCACTATATCCTATAGCTGCCATACAATCGATCGAACAGTTTGAAGGCAAGGTCTGCAAGGGTATTCTAAGCTTCGGGTACCGAAGCTAGCCTTCCTTTCTTGTTAGACCCAGTACCCAAAGGGTAAAGGGTATATTAAGTTTGTGCAAATGTATGTAACAGGCAGAAGGTGGCATGGCAGACCCCGCAAAGTATAAATATTTTGATCAGCATGACGAGCTGAGTCGATATAGCCATGTCCGTCTGTCCGTCTGTCCGTCCGTCCGTCCGGATGAACACACGGATCTCAGCAACTGTAAGAGCTTTATTAACAGTGTAGATTCTCCTAATACTGACGCAATTAGAGTTTATTTTTTTAAGTCGGTGCCACGCCCACCGCCCCCGCAATTTGTATTTGAATTTTTGCACTGCCCTGCACTGCACAATTTTCAAGCTAAAATTTTTTTAAAAATACACATGCAATTGGAGCATAGATTTCTACCGATCCTGAAAATTTCACCAAGATTGGTTAATTAAAAAGCGCACAATAAATACCTAAAATTTACAGGCGCTAAACACAAAAAATCTGTTTATTTGCGCAAACAAACGGTAAATCGCTTGCGTTCGGTGGTTGATTTTTCTCGGAAGTGCCGCTGCAGCTGCGCTGCCACTACCTTCTAATACATATGTATGAATGTGCGTCTTCAATATATTTATACTGTATTAGCTGCCGGTTCAAAAAGTTTGGGTTTGTCGAATGGTTACGACGTTCGACTTAAAACGCGAAGATCTTGGGTTCGAATCCCAGACCGGACTCGATGTGAATATATATATTTTTTGGTTTTTTTTATTTTGCCTAAAACCAAATTTGTACAGGGTCTGTAACAGTCGGGAAACTCGACTGTAACGTTCTTACTTTTTTTTTTTTTTTTGGTTTTGATTTATTTTTCTTATTACCAAAATGGTACAGCGCTTGTAACAGTCGGGAAACTCGACTGTAACGTTCTTACTTGTTATATATCAAAAGTAGCAAGCGGACTTGAATTGGCCGTGCGATCGTTGCAAAGACGAAAATCGAATGAATTATCAAGAAAAAATGATAAAGTTTAGGCAACTTGGAAACTTGGCAACTTGGATTAAGCTTGTCGTGGTGCGACTGCCATTGGCTGCACGACGTAATGGTGAGCGGCATATACAGAAGGCCCACTTTGCGCGTTGGCCAATTTTACAAGTGTCTGCATTCACGACATACTATACTTTCTGTTTCACTCTAATTTAGTGACAGTAAATTTAATAGGCCGAAAAATATTTGTATTGATATTTACTATCATTGAGCGATTTTAATACTTAACTGTAAATCCGCTTTCTCTGGATTGGAGGCTATATAGAGGCCCTGACCTACGTTCCCTGGCATCCCCAGAAAAATATGATTTGACGTCAAAGGTCCTTCCAAAGGTTTTTTTTTGCAAAGCTGTCCGAGCTAGACGTCGTATATATTAATCTATCACCATGGAAGGTAAAGCCTTTGAGTCCTGAAAAACAGAGCCCAGAGTGGTCTACCACTACAAAAAAAACAAGAAACTTAGAATACCCTTGCAGACCAGTTGTCTTCAAAACGGCTTTAATGTCTATAAAAACATTATTTCTCAATAATGAATTAATTGTCTTGAAAAACACCAGAGTTATGCTCAATGACCCATTTTCTCCTATTGTTCTTATGGCGGCTATAGGATACAGTGGTCCGGTTTCGATGATACTTTCAGAATATGTTAAAATTGTCATTAAATAGAGTTTCCTTAAAAATAAATTAGTTATCTTAAAACATGGCGGATTTATGACACTTTTTCCCAATCGTTTCTATGGCAGCTATGTGATGTTGTGTTCTGATTCCAGCCGTTCCGACGCATATACTACCTGAAACAAATTGAAGGGTTGCTGTAAAGTTTCAGCCCGATAGTTTTATAACTCAGAGACTAGTTTACATAGCAACCGACAGACGGACAGACAGACGGACATGGCTAGATCGACTCGGCTGGTGATGCTGATCAAGAATATATATACTTTATAAGGTCGGAGACGTCTCGTTCACTGCGTTACAAACTTTTGATCAAAATTATAATACGCTCTGCAAGGGTATAAAAATACATATATAAAAGGACAGGTTTTTTTAAGCCCTTGTAAAAGCGAACAAATTATTTTTTGTTTTAATAGGTTTACATATTCAATGGTGTGCGGGAGGCTATTAATATAAACTAACATTCCAGTAAGTACTCTTCATATGTTTTTTGAATTTGCATAAAATGTACATTTGAATTTTAAAGAAATATGTGTGATTCGAGGGTCACGTATTCCTTACCCCAAGAGGATGCAGAAACCGGGGTCCTGCGGTCATGGCATTTCAATGGTAAGCTTTTTAGTATCTTTTAAAATTATATAATACATGTAAATATAAAATAAACATTTTATAAGGATTTATTATTTCTTTACCCTGTTAATATGTTACGAAGTTGTATTAAGTTTGTGAAAATGTATGTAGAGAATATCGTCAGAGTTACCTAAAGTATTTTCAGGGTGTCTAGACAAATTTATCTGATCATGTCCGTGTGTCTGTATGTATGCAAGGTTTTTTTAAGCTTAATTTATCAAATCTGTAATTTTTATTAGGACAATCAGATAACTTTACAATAAATCTCAGATAGATTAATATAAAACAAGAAAGGAAGGCTAGCTTCGGTACCCGAAGCTTAGAATACCCTTGCAGACTAGTTGCTTTCAAACCGTTCAATCGTTTGTATGGCAGCTATAGGATATACTAATCCGATTTTTGGGTTTTTAATTTTCTAAATCGGCTTTAATGTCTATGGAAACTGTATTTCTCAAGAATGAATGAATTGTCTTGAAAAACACCAGAGTTATGCTCAATGACCCATTTTCTCCCATCGTTCCTATGTCAGCTATAGGATATAGTGGTCCGATTTTGATGAAACTTTCAGGATATATTAAAGTAGCCATTAATAAGAGTTTTCTTCAGAAACAAACAAAATATCTTTAAAAATGGCTGATTTATGACACTTTTTCCCAATCGTTCCTATGCCAGCTATGTGATGTTGTGTTCCGATTCCAGCCGTTCCGACGTATATACTACTGCAACAAATTGAAGGGGCGGTGCAAAGTTTCAGTCCGATAGCTTTAAAACTGAGAGACTGGTTTACATAGCAAGAGACAGAAAGGCAGGCGGACAGACAGACAGACGGACAGACAGACGGGCAGACAGACGGGCATGGCTAGATCGACTCGACTGGTGATGCTGATCAAGAGTATATATACTTTATAGGGTCGGAAATGTCTCCTTCACTGCGTTACAAACTTCTGGTCAAAATTATAATACCCTCTGCAAGGGTATAATTAAATGTTTGTCTAAATTTAGTTTATGCTTTCTTTAACCGTTTATCCGATTGCATTAACTTAATGCCACTCATACTAAGAACGCAATAGATTGTTTCACGAGAACTAACGCTACGGACAAACAGATGACTGTGGGGCGTTCAAACTCATACTGGAGGCGTATTCGCATTTTCCCGCCCAAATCAAACCAGTAAGCAGGACAAATAGTGACATTTCGACAACCAGAAACGATAATCTAGTTCATCAACTAGCTTTCTTTCTTCAGCTTTGGTCAAAAGGTTGATTTTTTACATTGTGTAGCTTTTAATAAAAACATATTTTTTTTTTTTTTTTTTAATGACAACTATGATTGTAAGGTTGCAGTTTTCAGCAGCGTTGAACCGTTCTTGAGCGTTCTTGAGCGGCATAGCAGCGAAAATACGAGCAAGGAGAAAACAAAGTTAAACAGCCATCGAGCCGTGATTAATTTAGTCGAATAAAGTTGAAAGATATGAAGTGGTTTTCATATAAAGTTATCATATTTAGTTCTGAAGTTTTACAAAAAGTTTTCCAGTTATATCAATTAAGTTGTCTAATTTATATTATAATTTAAAGCCTACTATATTATTTTATTATTCTAGTAACAAAAAGTAATTATACATTACTTGGCTGGTTTGGCTGGTATTTTATTAGCAATATGAAGTAAAATTCTATTAATCAAAAAACATTAAACCAGAAACGAAGGCTAGAATTCCTACCAGTTACATGAAACCGTTCGTAGTTGTTGTTGGTTAAAGCCTATTTTCACTGTTGATGTTGTCGAGAAAATTGCCGTACAAATTTGTTTATAAGCAAAATAAATCAAAATAAATAAAAAAATATTTACACCAAGTCCGGTCTGGGATTCGAACCCAAGATCTTCGTGCTTTCAGTCGAACGTCGTAACCATTCGACTGAACAATACTTTCTAAATCAGCAGCTAATACAGTATAAATATATTGAAGGCACACATTCATAAATATGTATATGAAGGTAGTGCAGCTGCAGCTGCACTTCCGAGAAAAATCAACCACCGAACGCCAGCAATTTACCGTTTGTTTGAGCAAATAAACAGATTACTTATTGTGCGCTTTCTAATTAACCAATCTTGATGAAATTCAGCATCGGTAGAAATCTATGCTCCAATTGCACGTGAATTTTTTCAAAAATTGTAGCTTTAATATTGTGCAGTGCAGGGCAGTGCAAAAATTAAAATATAAATTGCGGGTGCGATGGGCGTGGCGCCGACTAAAAAAAATAAACTTCAGTTCGTCAGTATTAGGAGAATCTACACTGGTAAAACGGTTCCTCTGGCTCTCACAGTTGCTGAGATCCGTGTGTTCATCCGGACGGACAGACGGACATGGCTATATCGACTCAGCTCGTCATGCTGATCAAGAATATATATACTTTGTGGGGTCTGCCACGCCTCCTTCTGCCTGTTACATACATTTGCACAAACTTAATATACCCCTTACCCTTTGGGTACAGGGTCTAATAAAGAATTATCGGTGCAAAGCTAAAGTTTTAAAGCCGTAACCAATCCTTCTTTCTGTTGTTGGAATGTAGGAACCAACAGCTCTGTGCTGTAGGGTTCACAAGCAGCAACAGTAACAATTGGGAAAAAGTTTCATATCTTTTTTATTCTTTCAAAAAAAATTACCGGCTTATGTCCGTACCTAAACAGTTTATCAAAATTGTGCAAATGAATGTAACAGGCAGAAGAAGGCGTGATAGACCACACAAAGTACCTTTACATACAATTGTACCCAAAGGTTACAAGGATATACTAACATGGTGGAAATGTATGTAACAGTCAAAAGGAGGCGGGCAGACCTCGCTAAGTATATATATTCTTCATCAGCGTAACGATTTAATTCGATACAGCCATGTCCGTTTGTCCGTCTGAATGAAGAAACAAATCTCAGAAACTGTTAAAGATAGAAGATCCGTTTTACCAGTATAGATTCTCCTAACAATGACGGATATAAGTTTATTTTTTGGTCGGTGCCACGCCCACCACCCCTTTAATTTGTGTGTTGGCGTTTTTATTTCTTAACTGCAAAATTGGGGCTCTTACAGTAATACAGCAATTGGAGCATGTATTTCCATCGATAAAATATAACGCAAAGTTAACAGCTTCTAACTACAAGCTATCTTTTTATTTGCTCAAATAAACTCCACTCGCGGTGGGGAGTTCGACTTCTTGCGACACCTTGTAAAAGTTGTCTCTTTAAATTTATTTTCCTTATTTTAAATCATGGAAATTATTAATTTTTGTTGTATTTATTTATATATTATTTGTTACGAAACACTGCAAAATGGAACGGTTCAAATTGACTTTTCTAGAGAGTGCCGCTGAGAACTACCTTCATATACTGTATTTGCAATTTCATTTTGGATGTATTCGGTCGTGCAAGTGGTAGGATGTCTGGTTCGTAGCCTTGGACGCCCTGGTTCGATTCCTGACTTGGTCGTTATTGCACCCCATAAAGTTTATGGTTTATGTACTCATCAGCCGAGTCTGTTTGTACGCAAGCTTGTCTCTGTTTTAAAGCTATCCGGCTGAAACTTTGCATCAACTCTTCTATCTGTTGCAGGTAGTATATAAGTCAGAACGGCCAATATACTTAATATGCATTAAAGCCAATTTAGAAAATGAAAAACCAAAAATCGGGTCACTATCATACTTCTATAATTGCTTGCATCCCCTCAATTACCTTTTTTATGGGTAGGGATAACGTATGATTCCTTCCATAAACGAGGAAACGTTGAGGATTCGAGAAACAAACTAAATAATTTAAGAGGAGGCTTGCTCAGGAAATCGGCGCTGCATCTAAGCACGCAGCCTGGTATACTATCCGGTCCTGGCGAAGAAACTGGCTTAACCAGTTGAAGATCCGATATAATCGAGCTTTCATTTATAACAAAACTATTTTGAGTCCTGAGTTAAATAATTGTAATAACACTGAGCGTTTATCACGGTGAAATTCGACCGAGCAATTAAGTAGTGAGCATATACCTTGGTCAACCCGGTATCTTGAAATTTAGAGAAGTCTAATTTTCGTTAGTTATAAATTTTGTGTTTGGTAAACCACGGGGGATTTTCTGAATTAAGTGGATATCGCAGCGGAATACACGAGTCGAAAAACATATTTAATTTGTTATAAAATAACTTAGCAGCCTTCACAATGTATGTGCATGAATAAAGATCGGACCAATCATAGTCGGCTATAAGAGAATTTAATTTAAGGAAATCAGTCTGGCGAATGCATCTGGTACGCGTGGCTTTCGTATCCGATCTAAAAACCTTGATTTCCACATTGTCGACCGTCATCTCGAAAGTGATAGTGATCTTCAGGTTGTGTTAGAGGGGAGATTCTTGACAGAAGCACGCCGGGTAGATACAAAACACAGATCTAGTATGCGGTCTAAAGAGTTTCGCACATGGTTAATTTGCCACAACGACATATCAAGCAGGCCAACAATAAGGACATGTTGCGCCAGGGGCACTAAAGAGTTAGACCTTGTATCATTGGACCAATTGACTTCTGGTATATTAAAATCACCAAGAACTGATCCCTGTCGGCAAGCAAGTTGGAAAATGGATATATCGGAAGAAGGCGGAGTATAGGAACAGGTAATAAAGAAGGTATGACCTGAAAAATTTACTTTTACGCAAATAAATTCGATATTACCGAATTCTTGGATGCTTATCTCTTCCGCCGGGATTTTGGAGTCAACCGCAAGTAATAATCCGCCACTCCGCTGGGAAGGACGATCAATTCTAAAGATTGTGTACTTGCCTGGGAAAACCTCGGAACTGAGAATTTCGGGTTTTAACCAGGTTTCAGTAACCACAATCACCTGTTAACCAAATAAAAAACTATCAGAGTACAATTTAGTAAGCTTACTTCGTAGGCCTCTTGTATTTTGATGGGATATAAAGAAAGAGGAGGTTAGTTTTTTGGTTGCACAGCATGGGCAGTTGAAGAAATTGAATGGGAATTGGCAATCTATTGTTTATTAGAGGTTTATTAAAGGGTATATTAAGTTTGTGCAAATGTATGTAACAGACAGAAGGAGGCGTGACAGACCCCACAAAGTATATATTCTTGATCAGCATGACGAGCTGAGTCGATAAAGCCATGTCCGTCTGTCCATCTGGATAAACGAACGGATCTCAGAAACTGTAAGAGCTAAAAGAACCTTATTAACAGTGCAGATTGTCGTAATTATTACGCAGATGAAGTAAATTTTTTTTTCAGGTGCCACGCCCACCGCCCCCGCAATTTGTATTTTAATGTTTGCACTGCACAATTCTTAAGCTAAAATTTTGGAATAAATACACATGCAATTGGAACATATGTATATTTCTACCGATCCTTAAAATATCATCAAGATTGGTTAACTAGAAAGCGCACAATAAATACCTAAAGTTTACAGGCGCTAAACACAAGTAATCTTTTTATTTGCACAAACAAACGGTTAATCGCTTGCGTTCGGTGGTTGATTTTTCTCGGAAGTGCAGCAGCAGCTGTCACTACCTTCATATACATACATATGTATGAATGTGTGCCTTCAGTATGTGTGTACTGTATTAGCTGCTGATTTAAAAAGTATTGTTTAGTCGAATGGTTACGACGTTTGATTGAAAACGTGAAGGTATTGGGTTCGAATCCCAGACCGGACTCGGTGTAAATATATATATTTAGACCCTGTACCCAAAGGGGTAGGGTATATTAAGTTTTTGTGCAAATGTATGTAACAGGCAGAAGGAGGCGTGGCAGACCCCACAAAGTATATATATTCTTGATCAGCATGGCGAGCTGAGTCGATATAGCCAGTCCGTCTGTCCGTCCATCCGTCTGGATAAACGAACGGATTTCAGAAACTATAAGAGCTAGAAGAACCTTGTTAACAGTCTCGTAATTATTACGCAGATGAAGTTAATTTTTTTTTCAAGTGCCACGCCCACGGCCCCCGCAATTTGTATTTTAAATTTTGCAATGCCCTGCACTGCACAATTTTCAAGCTAAAATTTTAAAAATACACATGCAATTGGAGCATATATTTCTACCGATCCTGAAAATTTCATCAAGATTGGTTAATTAAAATGCGCACAATAAATACCTAAAGTTTACAGGCGCTAAACACAAAAAATCTGTTTATTTGCGCAAACAAACGGTAAATCGCTTGCGTTCGGTGGTTGATTTTTCTCGGAAGTGCCGCTGCAGCTGTACTGCCACTACCTTCATCTACATATGTATGAATGTGTGCCTTCAATATATTTATACTGTATAAGCTGCCGATTCAAAAAGTTTGGGTTTGTCGAATGGTTACGACGTTCGATTTAAAACGCGAAGATCTTGGGTTCGAATCCCAGACCGGACTCGGTGTGAATGTATATTTTTTTTGGCTTAGATTTATTTTCCTATAATCAAATTTGTACAGGGTCTGTAACAGTCGGGAAACTCGACAGTAGCGTTCTTACTTGTTTTGGTTTTGATTTATTTTGCCTATAACCAAATTTGTACAGGGTCTATAACAGTCGGGAAACTCGACTGTAACATTCTTACATGTTAGACCCTGTACCCAAAGGGTCCGTCTGTCCGTCCGTCCGGATGAACACACGGATCTCAGCAACTGTAAGAGCTAGAGGAACCGTATTACCAGTGTAGATTCTCCTAATACTGAGTCAATTAGAGTTTATTTTTTTAAGTCGGCGCCACGCCCACCGCCCCCGCAATTTGTATTTGAATTTTTGCACTGCCCTGCACTGCACAATTTTTAAGCTAAAATTTTTAAAAATATACATGCAAGTGGTGCATAGATTTCTACCGATCCTGAAAATTTCATCAAGATTGGTTGATTAGAAAGCGCACAATAAGTACCCAAAGTTTACAGGCGCTAAACACAATAAATCTGTTTATTTGCGCAAACAAGCGGTAAATCGCTTGCGTTCGGTGGTTGATTTTTCTCGGAAGTGTCGCTGCAGCTGAGCTGCCACTACCTTCGTATACATATGTATGAATATGCGCCTTCAATATATTTATACTGCATTAGCTACTTTTTTCCAAATGTATATGGTGGTGCAATAGCTAGGACGTCTGGCATAATGAATTTTACAAAGTTTTTTTTCTGTTTTTTTTTTTGGAAACATAATAAAATGCATTGCGAATCATTTTATTTAAGAAATCGATTATTTATTCGTATTTTGTATTATTTTTGTTCGGGTATAATAAGTGAAAACCTTTTAAAAATTGTATGGCTATTTAATACATATTTAAAAAGTATACATAGATTTTTGTTATACAAAAGGAACATTTTTCCTGTCTAAACGGATGCTGCATTTATATCGTCGACAACATATGGGCATTGTGGGATGTAGTAGTGCCATTTTAATAGGTAATAATAAATTATAGTGATTTATACAAAATTACCCAATTATATTAAAAACTGATAACTTATGACATTTTTTTTCAATCGTTCCTTTGGCAGTTATGTGAGTGTTCCGATTCCGGTCGACTTATATACTGCAATAGATAGAAGGGCTGCTGCAGTTTTACCCCGATAGCTCAAAAACAAAGACTAGTTTTCGTTGAACCAGTCAGACGGACCTGACAGAATCGCAGAGGCCTATCAGTCTACTCCCAATCCTGTCAAAGCTTTTCCATAAATTCCTGGTTGACAGATTACAGCAGTTATCTATAGCAGGCAAAATTCTTCATAACTTATAAAGATTCACATTCTGACCATAAAAGCTATGGTCCCACAGGGCATCATCTTGGGTCCCATTCCTTACAATATCTTCACAAGCAATATTCTGCGTAATAACAGAAATAATACTATGTTAGCCAGCTTTGCATCAGATCCGTCGATACCTACATATGCAAAAGCTAAATACTAACTGTTTGGTTATGCGGCCAGAGTCAGACTTAAGAGTCTTAAGACTCTCTTAAATTCCCTTCATCTATTTCTGTTCTTTCTATTCCTTATTACCTTCATCTCATTGCGGCGGCCCTTTGCCTAAGCTCTATCATTTTGATCGTGCTATTCGGTTTTCGTCTTTGTAGCGATCGCACGGCCAATTCGTGTCCGCTTGCGACTTTTAATATATAAAATTATCTCGGTACGACTGCACGGCCAATTTATGTCCGCTTGCCTACGTTCGATCGATAATCCCCAACTTTGTAAAACTATATAGAATTTATCTCGGTACGACTGCACGGCATTGTGACCGCTTGCCTACGTTCGATCATTAAATCCCAAATTGTAACCTAAAAAACATTGCCCCTCGTGGCCTAATAAATAGAAATTAAGCTAATATTATTACTTGTGATTATTGCGGAAATTATAGCCAATGAAAAAGCTCATTGACTCAACATTTGGTGACCCCGACGTGATCTTGAACTTTGAAAAATAAATCAAATCACTGGCAATATTAATTTGCCTAAAAATTTAAAAAATTACTGTAATACAATTGTATATACATGAATACGTGTACATGCGGTTTCATAAACGTATGTAAGTGCATTGCAAAGTTGACGGTGTTCTTTCGCGTCTTCTTTGTGCTGAACTTCCCGCTTGCTGAACGCATCGGTTCACCCGCTGTTGTTGTTGTTGCGCTGCACTGTTCGCGGGCAAGTTGCCGTCTGTGCATTAACCCTACAAAGCGATCTGCGCATTTTTTAACCCAGTGGGAAAATATTATATTTGAGTTATAAAAAAATAAAATAAAAAATTGTCAAATGGCAACTTTATCTACCACAATTCCTGGGATGGATAAAGTTGAATTTTATAAAAGCAAATCCAAGGCCATATACGAGCGCGCGCAAGAAATTGGATTGGCTCTAGATGGAGAAGTATTGAGGTCCGCCACCGAAGAAGAGCTAACATGGCGACTGGAGATACTTGATAAAACTCAGGCCTCTTTTATCCAAATGCACGGCAGCCTTGAGGAGCTCGACTTCAACGACATTGGCAGCACACTTCAAAATGAATTCGTGCCCCTAGTCTTATCCCTGAAGTCAGCCATCCAGCACGAGAAAAAGAATCGCATGGTGGTTGAGGTGCGATGCTCAACAATGCGGCCGGACTTGTCCATGGATGGATCGGGAGTTCCAGTCCAGAGAAGAAAATATGTGCCTGAACTAAAATTGCCAGAGTTTAGCGGCGCTTATGTGGAATATGCCGACTTCTTCTCGCTGTTTTCGACTATCATCGACAAGGAACCAGATCTGTCTCCAATTGAGAAGCTGCAGCACCTAAGGTCCTGCCTGAAGGGATCGGCTTTGGATGCAGTTCGTTAGCTCGATATATCTGACGAGAACTATGCTGTGGCTCTGGATTTATTAAGTAAGTGATTAACAACAAGCGTCTTGTCTTTCAGGCGCACATCAGCGCAATATTGGGCCTCCAGAAAATAAAGCATGCATCCGCTGTAAAATTGCGTGGGCTTTCGGACACATTCAATGCGAACCTGCGAGCTTTACAGTCCTTAGGCTGCTTGGAGCAAATTTCTGGCTGTATCATAATTCACAGCTTACTGCAAAAGGTAGATAATGCAACTCGGATAGCGTGGGACGAGTCTTGCGCATTGGATGAAATACCAACGTGCAATCAGTTCATCGAGTTTCTAGGGAAGCGTTGCCAGCGACTTGTGAGCGTGGAGCATTCAGCTCAGTCTTTTCGCCAGGAGGGAACAAGACGTATAACCAATCCCGATAGAAGCTCGTTTGTCACCACGACCACACCTCCCACTAATTGCATTTGCTGCAATATTCCTGGTCATACCCTTTACAGCTGCTCTACGTTTCTAGGCCTAACCCCGCAAGTCCGTCACCGAGAGGCCAGAAGATTGTCGTTGTGCGTGAATTGCTTAAAAGGAGGCCATCGAACGCGCCATTGTAGGGCTGCAAATTGCAGAAGGTGTGGAGCGAAGCACCACAGTCTATTGCACTTCGACTCACAGCCTATGTCGCCTCATGATCAGCGTATTCCAGCAATGGCACAAGCTACTTTGACGAGCCAATCCCACTCTGAAGCCACAACAACGCCTCCCTCTGCCTCTCTGGTCGCCCAGGATCCCTTGGCTGAAGTTGTATTCTTAGCCACGGCAGTCGTAAGGGTAAAAAATTGTTCGGGGGATTGGGTATCATGTCGGGCATTGCTCGACTCTGGATATAAATCGGCAACAGATGTTTCTGGACTTGGAGATTCCAGATCTTGTTCAGATGGATTCACTATTAATCTAAATTTTAAATCGTTAGCCAGCATCTGCTCCTTGGTTGCTCCTACGATTACGGGTAATCAACCCAGTCTCACTGTGTGCCCAGACGATTTTAGGATCCCAAGGAACATAAGACTGGCTGATCCTGAATTTCACAAGTCGCAGAAGATAGATTTGTTGATTGGAGCAAGTTTATTCTTCAAGCTGCTCAGTCTAGGACAAATCAGGTTGGCTACAGGACTACTACTTCTGCTGAATACTAGTCTTGGATGGATCGCCACTGGTGGAGGCTTTGATGGGAACCAATCGTCAGCCTTGCTGGCTCAGTCACCATCAGAAAGCGGAGGTCAAGATGAGATGCGGATGGAGGAGCTCCCTATAGGTCCGTGGTCCGGCCTTTATCCTGATGCCAAACCAAAGAGAGAAGACGTGCCCAAGGCCATGAAGAAGCAGTCCAAGGATAAGAAGCCAGAACAGGCCAAGGGCAAGAAGGAAGACAAGTCCCTGACCAAGTCTCAAGCGCAACCACAAGCCAACTCTGCCGCAGACAAAGAATCCACCGCCACAAAGCCTACCAATGGCTGGGACGCACCCTTGAAAGTCGGAGAGCAGGAAATCTTCGTGCCCTCGGGCAAACAGCTACTAAAGCAGGCCAACAGCAAGGTAGAAAGGTCCACCCTCCAGCAGGCGGCGCGAGTGCAGTTCGCCACCCCCCAGCCGGGCAGTTCGAAGCGGGTTCGGATCGTGCCAAGTGCAACAGCGCCTATCCTCAGAGTGGCTACTACCGCCAGCAGAAGCTGTCGCCTCTGCTGCCCCACGATGCGGATCGTCTACCACTTCAAGAAATCTGCAAGTTTTGTGTGCTGCCGAAACAGAATGTTGTTGAAAGCCCTTGTCTTCCAACGGGGGAAGGATGTTTGGTTATGCGGCCAGAGTCAGACTCTTAAGAGTCTTAAGACTCTTTTAAATTCCCTTCATCTATTTCTGTTCTTTCTATTCCTTATTACCTTCATCTCGTTGTGGCGGCCCTTTGCCTAAGCTCTATCATTTTTCATCGTTCTATTCGGTTTTCGTCTTTGTAGCGATCGCACGGCCAATTCGGGTCCGCTTGCGACTTTTGATATATAAAAATTATCTCGGTACGACTGCACGGCCAATTCGTGTCCGCTTGCCTACGTTCGATCGATAATCCCCAACTTTGTAAAACTATATAGAATTTATCTCGGTACGACTGCACGGCATTGTGACCGCTTGCCTACGTTCGATCATTAAATCCCAAATTGTAACCTAAAAAACATTGCCCCTCGTGGCCTAATAAATAGAAATTAAGCTAATATTATTACTTGTGATTATTGCGGAAATTATAGCCAATGAAAAAGCTCATTGACTCAACACTAACCATTGACAACTAAACTGTAAGGAACACATAATAAACTGTCGCAATGCAGCAAATTTTTAAATCAACCAATTTTCTTAACTATAACTGCAAAATACAAAAAAAACATCTACATCTTTAATCACACCTATCCTTATAAATTTATATATATTTATATATGTGTATATGTCTATATATATATATATATATACATTA